>APFE031158124.1:54750-80243 GCA_000404065.3 Pinus taeda | reverse complement strand
GCCTGAATTCTGAGTAGAGAAAGAAGGTGTATGTCCAGGATGTGCTGAAGGAAAGCTC
Source organism: Pinus taeda (assembly GCA_000404065.3). NCBI lineage: Eukaryota > Viridiplantae > Streptophyta > Pinopsida > Pinales > Pinaceae > Pinus > Pinus taeda. The sequence continues at coordinate 80,185 of APFE031158124.1, read as the reverse complement.
AAAAGGGGACCATTCCCCTCAAGCCAAAGCAAGACCTCCGATATATTACAGTTGGTTCACTCAAGCATATCTAAGGCTGGCATTAAGAGGGAGGCTACTACACCACATACTCCTGAGCAGAATGGTGTGGCGGGAAGGAAGAACCATACGATTGTGGAAGCTGTCCGGGCCATGCTACATGATCAAAGATTTCTGAAGTTTCTATGGGCTGAAACTACAAACACCACTGTATATGTACAAAATCGATGCCCTCATCAAGCATTGGGTTCCAAGACTCCTGAAGAAATGTTCATCGCCAGTCAAAGGGAAGTCGTGATTAGTCATGATGTCACCTTTGACGAAGATGTGGCTCTCAGCAAGGTGGACGATCTTCCGACTTTGAGGAGCTCTCAAGAAGCCGACACCAGGGAACTAAAAGAAAAGGATGATGAATCAATGCCTGATGTAGAAGAACCCATGGATCCGATTGATACTCATCCACATGAGCCTTCCTCTTCTAGGAAGAGGTCTTCATGGCTTAGGGGGGTACTTGATGATGCTGAAGGACATGCTGCACCCCAAGGAACCTTTCGTGAAAGTAAGAAACCTAACATGTATCAGGGATACCTGACCATCATGAGCACGATCATACAAAATGAGCCTTCAACATTGTTGTATATCTAAACCGAAAAGATATCAGAATACAAATAAACCCAAGAATAACAAGATAGAAATAGATAGAAATGCTTCTTTATTGATCAAACCCTTAAGGTAGGGCAACACCATACAATCACTCCTTAAGGAAGGAGAACACTCCACAAGCCATATGCTTGTTCATACAAGACTATTCCTCTTCATATCTCTCCATGTGGAGTCTCTAGCCTCTATATAGGCCTCATACATACAATACCATGCATCAATACCATGGTTTACTCATACCATCAACTAATACCATGGGCCCATTACATTATTATTAACTACTTGTGGTTCCTTACATGACATGGGTTAACCACCTTATTTATTACTATGGCCCATCCCATTATTACATTATTACCTTGGGTACCTCCCTCGGTACCCCATATTACCCCCCCTAGGTATATAACAATCATTCTCAGATGCCGTCAAGCATAAAGTATGGAAGGATGCTATGACCGAAGAATATGAGTCTATTATGAAGAATGATGTCTGGGAAGTAGTTCCCAGACCCCAGGACAAGAGAGTTGCTACTTCCAAATGGCTTTACAAGATAAAGCATGCAGCAGATGGAAGTACGGAAAAGTATAAGGCTCGTTTTGTTGCTCGTGGTTTCTCCCAAAAGGAAGGTATAGACTATGATATTTGCACCTGTTGCCAGATATACGACCATCCGCTTGATCATAGCCCTTGTGGCTTCACAAGGATGGAACCTACATCAGATGGATAGACTGCATTCTTGCATGGCTCGATCAAGGAAGAGGTCTATGTGGAGCAACCTGAAGGATTTGAGATTTATGATTGAAAATCTCATGTATGCAAGTTGAATAAGGCTCTCTATGGGCTGAAGCAAGAACCCCGAGCATGGTATGAGAGGATCGATATCTACTTGATGAAGCTGGGATTCACTAGGAGTGAAGCCGATCCTAACCTTTACTTTAAGGTTGAAGATGACAAACCTCTCAGACTGGTGTTTAACGTGGATGACCTCTTTCTAACAAGCGCATACCCTCTCATTCACAAATGTAAGAGGGAGTTGGCTTCTGAATTTGAAATGAAGAACCAAGGACTTGAAGTGTGGTAGAAGCCAAGGGAAATTTTCCTATCTCAAGGAAAATATGCGGTGAAGATTCTGAAAAGATTTGGTATGATGGACTGCAAGCTTGTGACTACCTCAAGGATCTTAACTTTCAGAAGTTGTATGGTAGTGATGTCGTACCAGATTTGGGAAATGCCTCTGAGTTTCAAAAAAAACTCATTCGCGTTGATGTTCTTGGTGAACCTCCATCCGAACATATGTTTTGCAGTTAGCATTGTGAGCTCATATTTGGTTGAGCTTCACTAGATTGGTGCCAAGAATCTTATGAGATGTCTTTAGGACACAATCTGTCATGGATTGGGATACACTGCCGGAAATATGAAACTACATGATTATTCGAATACTGATTAGGCAGGTAGTGTGGAGGATCACTGGAGCACTTTTAGTGTTGTTTCTCTTTGGATTCTGCTTCGATATAATGGATGAGCAGGAAGCAGAAGTCGGTTGCCATAAGCACCACCGAGACCAGATACATATCTATGAGTATGATCTTTGTATGAAGCTGCCTGGTTGGGGAAGCTCTTCAGTGAGCTGTTTGAACACATACCACTGTGATTCTCTGTAACAACCAGAGGCGGGATTCAATTACTGAGGAATCCCATATTCGTCGATTGCTCCAGCAGATAGACATCATCTAGGATATGGTAAGTCAATGAGCAAGGAGGCTCCATCGCATTAAGATGATGTATAGGTCGATACACCTTGTCAAAGCCTCGAGGAAAGATCTAATCTGTGATTTTCCCAAACGACTTGGAGTCGTCAAGAAACCCTTGTACAAGGGTCCTGCATGTTGCATACATTGAGCTCTGGGAGCTTTGAGGACTTGTGGTTCTTACTGGAGCAACATAGGACCACAGGGTGACTCACCCTCCCCTGGTGGTGTGCACTGGAACAAGATGATTCGCTCTCTTGTGGGACAAGATGATTCGCTCTCTTGTGGGATAGCTTGATTTGCTCTCTTGTGTAGCAGGATGATGTGCTCTCCTGTGAGGCCTGGATTGATGTGTTATCCATGGTGATTGTAGCAGGATTGATGTCTTCTCCTGTGAGGCCTGGATTGATGTGTTCTCCATGGTGACTGTAGCAAGATTGATGTGTTCTCCTGTGAGGCCTGGATTGATGTGTTCTCCATGGCAACTGTAGCAGGATTGATGTGTTCTCCTGTGAGGCCTGGATTGATGTGTTCTCCATGGCGACCTGGATTAATGTGTTCTCCATGGCGATTGTAGCAGGATTGATGTGTTCTCCTGTGAGGAAAGGATTGATTAGTTCTCCTGTCGAGGCAGCCTACCGATGTAGTCTGGGACTCATAGGAAGTACCTCCCATCTGATCAATGAGCAGGGAAATGAAGTTAGGGACCATAGTAGTACCGATGGACGCATCATTGTATCTACCGTACTCCCTATGCTAGTATGACCTCCATTGATCTGGGATCAATAATACTAGTCTGGGACCAGTGGTAGGAGTTGTACCATACTATGACACTGACTTCAGGTCGGTTGACACTGGTCTGGGACCAGTGGTACATACTCTGAGACTGACTTTGTGTCAGTGCAGTACTGGTCTAGGACCAGTGGTACACTCTCTGAGACTGTGATACTGGTCTGGGACTAGTGGTAGGAGTGGTACTTACTATGAAGCTGACTTCGGGTCGGTTGAGACTGGTCTGGGACCAGTGGTACACACTCTGAGACTGACTTTGAGTTAGTGGAGGATGATACTGGTCTGGGACCAGTGGAGTTGTACTCACTATGATGTTGACTTCGGGTTGGTTGACACTAGTCTGCGACTAGTGGTACATACTCTGAGACTGACTTTCAGTCAGTGTGATACATCCTCGATCATTTCTTCTTCTTCATAATTCGGACAAAAGCAGAGCAAAACAAAACAATGCAAGAGCAAAGCAGAACAGAGCAGAACAGTGCAGATCAGTACAGGGCAAACAAGACAAAGCAAAATAGGCAGAATAGAGCAGAGCAGGGCAAGGGTCAGGCTGTACAGGGCAGTGCATTTGATGGATGAATAGTAACGACCGATAGACAGATTGCAGATAAAGTTCTCCCTAGTTGAGAGGGAGTATTAAAATTGGCAACCAGGGCAAAACTTCATGTGGATCATCTTATTCATGGCTAATAATATTTTTATTAGATTCCTTTCATCGAGAGGTGTACGATTTTGATATAAAGATCATCTGATTCCGATAAGTATTCATGGAGATATGAATTTATTTTGATTATGGAATTATTATCAAGCTGACCTACAACTCATGTAGGCTCAGAAGCCCAACAGTCACATCTATTCAAACACCAATGTTGTGTATAAATATAGGAGGACTTTTCCTCATTTGGACTCACTCATATCATCACATCTCACTCTCTCTCTCCTGCGTAGAAAAGAGTCTCTTCTCTACTACACAGAAAAGGGTCTCTCTCTCACACATGTGAAGCCGGATGCTATTGAACCTGAAGCTGCAACTGCAGATCCAAAGTTTGACCAGCGTTGACCATCAGATCTCCTCATCTGAACTGCACTATAGGTTCATTTGAACCTCCTCTGAAAGCTGCAGCTTTTGGTGGTGGAATCAAGTCAATCCGATAGACGGTTTGCAAGATATCGACTGCCCTTTTGAAGGAAGCTGTTGAAACTAAAGCTGCAACTACAGAGGTAAAGTTTGACCTGTGTGGACTAGAAGATCTCCTCATCTGAACTGTGTTGTAGGTTCATCTGAACCTCCTCTGAAAGCCGCAACTTTTGGTGGTGGAATCAAGTCAATCCGATGGATAGTTTGCAAGATATCGACTGCCCTAGTTTGAAGGAAGCTTCTGAAACTGACACTGCAACTGCATAAGTAAAGTTTGACCTGCGTGGACTAGAAGATCTCCTCATCTGAACTGCGCTGTAGGTTCATCTGAACCTCCTCTAGAAGCCGCAACTTTTGGTGGTGGAATCATGCCAATCCGATGGTCGGTTTGTGAGATATTGTCTGCCCTAGTTTGATGATGAAGCCGCTCATGTTGACGCTGTTGATCTAGGGTTTGCTACTGCTGATATAAATCAGATTTATTGTACTATTTCTCTTTGCTGAATTATTTAAGATAAAAGAAGATTTGATTAAAGGGCTTCCCCACACATTATGGGGTTTGTCCCTGGCTAGCCGCCACATCTTGTGTCTCTTGTCTTGGCTTGTTTTCTGTTGATCATTTAATGTTCTATCTGCACTTTAATTTATGTACCTATGATTGCTAATCTGTGGAATATAATAAGAAAAAGAAGCAAACTTTTATAAGCATAGAACATACCATATCTTAATAGAGATCTTCCATTGTACTTGTATATGATGAATACCTCCCTAGTTAAGAGGGATTGTTGGAAAATGTAACTAGGTTCTATCTTCATTTAATGTATTTGAGTCATCATGTAATGTACTTGTCAAAAGAATAAAGAAAATAATTATTATTATTATTATTGTGACTTGTTAAAGCATGGGTTTCATGCTTGGGTCACCTTGTTTTAGGTCAGAGTCCCCATTGAGGACTTTTAGGATTTATTCTGAGTCAATAGAGTCATTGTACTTTTAAGGAAATCCTTCTTGGGCTTTTGAATCATGTAAAAAGTTTAAGTATTGAGTCAAATATGATTTATGTATCCTCTGCACCATGTCGGCCTAGAAGAAGATCAAGTTGTCCTAAGGACCCTATTCAACCTCAAATGGAGCCTATAAATACAAGCTACTCGAAGGTGACTCCTCCTCCTCCTCCTCCTCCTGCTCCTCTTCCGAGTGTTGCTCCTCCTCCTCTTGCTGCCCCTGTTCTAATGGATCATTTAGCTCTAACCATGAAGGTGACTCCTCCAAGATGGGCTCCTCAGACTCCACCATCCACTGAGACAATACATCAATATTGTCTAAGGAAATGGCATCTGGATCCATTGGTGCTTCTATTTGCCTCACTCGAAGTCGGATGTTGTAATGCACATACACTTAATCATTGAGGCGTGCGAACTCTAACCTGTAAGAGTGTCAAAAAAAACTAATGAGTCTTGACTCTTGACTCTTGACACTTGAAGGCAATAAATTAAAAAATAAAAATTACAATAAGTGTAATTTTTCTCCACTGAAGGTTGGAGCTCAAAGTTATACCTGTTGCGATTTTTTGCGTGTATTTTTTCAAATACACTCCATTTGCACTCACACCATGAAGAGCTACATGTTTGACTCAAGATTCTTATGGCCAATTTCTGCAAATTTGGTGCCCTTGCACCATAGCTTCACCACCAAATATCTACAACAAAATAAATAAATAAAAATTTAAAAAACTTAAAACATAATTAAACTTTCAAATAAAAGTTACATAATTGAATTTAAATATGATTGATGTATCCTCCGCACCATGTCGGTCTGTTCACTGCTGTTAGTCTGATCACTGTAGTGTAGTTCTTCAGAAAAATCACTATGAAGAGAAAATATTCATTTTCTGTACAACAGGTTGACTACTATCTTCTTCATCTGAAGCTTCTGTTAAGATATATACATCAGAAACTTCATCATCTGATGCTACTAAAGACCAATCATCTTGGAATTCCTCTATCTCAACACAGGATTTTAGTTTAGAAGAGGATTTATTAGGACATTTTCGACCTAAGTGGCCTTCCTGCTTGCAAATGAAACAACAATTGTTGTTTCTTGGGTTTTTTCTCTTTTTCAAAAATTTAAATTTTCGAAAAGGCTTCCTGGGATTGGAGACTCTTTTGGGTCTGAATTTTCCATATCTCTTTGATTTCTTCTTCTTTCTAAATGGTGTCCATGGCAGCATTGTTTTGCAAACCTCTGAACTAGGTGTAATATCATGTGCTTTCTTCTGCCAGCACAGATATTTAACCTTTTCTGTACATCTAAAGAGAAGATCGACCCAATAGATTTGATCTATCCTTTTATTCTGAACATCAAGATCTTTCATAATTAAATCTCCTAAATTTCCTGGAAGCTTGGATAGAAATGCAATTTTCTTAGCAATGTCATTGGAAAGATTTGCTTTAAAGACTTTGGCCATAAATTCTTTACCAAATTGGTCAAGATATTTCAAATATTTTAGTTCCATTCGGCTTAAATCTGTAAGCAATTGTTTTTTCTCATCTACTGGCTCAGGTACAAATTGAGTCTTTAGTAAAAGCTCTAGAGTGACCAGTCTTGCGTCCATGGCAGCTCTACGTTCTTCATCAGATGGTCCTATCCACCAATCATATACAATTCCGGCCATTCTTTTTTTTGCTAGGACCATAATGGAAACATTATCCAATTTGGTGGTGACCTGCATTTGATATAGAGCACCAATCCATATTCTAATTGACTCTTCAGGATTGGAAGAATTATCTTATTCAAGAATATACCCACTAGTATTTGCAGCATATAAGTCTTCTTCAATGCGTGGGTATTTTGGACTTCTTTCAAGGCATGAGCTTTATTTTGATTGTTTATGGAAGGAAGAATAAAAGAAGGAAACTTAGACGCTGCCTGATCTAGAGTCATGATTTCTTTCTTTGAAGAAAATTGTTTATCAGCTTTATAGGCTTCCCCTTTTACACTAGTTAGCTTGCTTGAAGGTTTTGAAGTTGACCCCTCTGCACTAGTGGCTGTAAAGGCTCCCTCTGTATCTTCATCTTCTTCTCTATCCTAGTAATTAGGAGTGCTCATATCAAAAGCAAACTTTGGATTTTCTTGGGCTTTTTTCTTTTGTTGTCTTTTCCTTCTTTCCTCCTTGGCAATTTTCTCAGACTGTTGTTCTTCATAAAGTAATATGAGATTTGCATTGATCAACTTTGATTGCTTACCCAAGTCATCTAGGACATCTTTTGCATGTGCACACTAGGTGGTGAGATAGTTTCCTATCTAGTGGACTTCATCAAGATCAGTGGGGCTTTGAGAGTTATGTTCAAGTAGTGGTGCACATTTAGCTCGGGTTGGTGGTTGTCTGGACTGAGAGGAAGAAGTACAGAATTTTGTCTTTGGTTGCCACTTTCCACCTTTGACAAATCTATGAGTTTCATATTGAAATTCTTCGACAGGAGAAAAATTAGATACATATGTTCTAAACATCTTATTAATGGCAAGGAATGGCTTTTCTTTTGGAATGTACAACTGGTCTGATGAAGTAGATACAATGGACTTTGTAGATGGATGGCTATATACATTTTTTGAAACAGATTTACGGTCGCGGGTTACAGGTTGCTCGGTTTCAGAGATGGCTGGTAACACGTGTTTTTTAGGCATGAAAATAGGTCAAGGTACTGATGATCTATCAGGCAATATTCAGACATGACCATCACTTACAAACATTCTTCTCATTTTGTTTCTTGGAGTGTCTGTTGATGCTAGAGATTTGTATTGAATATACCAGTCATTAGGAAGAGATTCGGTATCATATGGGACTCCTACTTGAGCATTACTTATTCCAACGGTGACACAATCTTTGAGCATGGGTTGCTTTAGCTTAGGATGGACAGTATTTGTAAGTTGGAAAGATGCTTGGACTAACACAGAAAGATATTCACTATCTTCTATCATTTCAAGGCCTTGGACACCTACTAATAATTCCAACAGTGTCTTATATGAGGATCAGAAAGACTGATAGAATAATCAGGGAAAATGGTACCATGTTGGCAACCAAAAGATAGATTTCCCAATATTGTACCAATACGAGCATGGTCATAGTTCTGATGTCGGGTATCAAACACCTCAGATATACATGGAGTATTTATACCATGCCGAAATAGTGGAGTTAGACCTATCCGTATCCCTCCAAAATGCAGATAAGCAAACCACTTTTCAACTACATACTTTTTGAATTTTTGAATTTCATCCTCAGAAAACAAACTTAAACCAACAATTTGGACAGAAGGACCAGAAATTTTAAGCTTCAACTCAACTTCTTTCAAATAGCTTTTCTTTGATAGACTAAATATTGATGGAACCTGATAAATTTCTTTTGAACTTAACACAAGAGGGTTCCAATTCTCAGGGTCTTCAACTATTTCATGTTCATTTAAATCATTCTCAACAGAACGAGAATCTACCTCTGTAACAGCGCGTCTATCAATATTTGAAAAAGATCTTAAGAAGTTGGCCATGATTATAAACTAGACCAGAGATTGACTAAAACAACTTTTATCTACTCAGCAATTGTATAACAAGAGCTTTTTGAAGGCTTCCTGGTTGGCTTTAGACTCTGTCTGTAGTTTATAACTTAGGACCAGAACGGGGCTCTGATACCAAAATATGGGAGACTCAAGCAAAGTAAGTAGAGTAGGACTTACTTCAAAATCAATATGAAGATTATGGAACAGCAGGTCTGAAACACGAATTTTCTTCTCCTCAACCGAACATGTGAGCACTACGACCTCTCTCCTCGGGTCTTCAAAACGCCTTCGCCTTACAGTTCAAGGTTCTTTCGGATAACAGAAACTGTCCTCAGACAGGCGGCCCAGTAGGCTTCGATATTAATTCAAAAGAAAAACTTACAAAGCTTACAATATTACAATAATAGATAGAGAAGCACTCCGTTCGATGCCCCTCTATTTTCTGATCATCTCCTTTTATAACTCCCTAGGGAATCTAAGCTTATCTAAGACATGACGCAAAAGCGGAAATAATTGAGGGTCCTGTCGTTATTTCTTTCACCGACGATGTCTACTCAACTTTTCCAGTACAATAATTTAGCTACAACATGTGACCACATTATCACATTGGTAGCTAATTGTACAAAGATTCTACCAGTATCCTTTCGGACTCCGATCAGAATCATAGTCATCAAACTCATCATCACTAGAGGACAATTGTCTTTCAAATGCTTTTTTCTCAAGATTCGCGAGATAGTTGTATTCCACCATCTTTTCGTATTCTTTGTCCTAGCTGAAATCATTCGGATCCTGTGCATTTGGATAGCTATCTTGGAAAGTAGATTCTTCAATTTTGCCTTTTCCGTTAACATCTGCTTTAGATGTCTGCCCTTGGTCCGAATTTACTTTAATTTTGTGGAGGTTGTGCTGTTGTGGAGTAAACATGACATCTTGTTTCTCCCACTTGTTAAGAAAGGGTAATGGATTGATATCAATATCCAAAAAGGAATCTTTATAAACTTTTCTGAAGGCCGGAGAAGGTTGCACTGCCAGCTCAACACCATCTAGAAGCTCCCATTTGAGTATTTGGAACATATTAGTAGCTGATTCCATTGAATGTTGCACCCAAAATTTACAGTTTTCAATAATGAATTCTTTAGATTGCCATCCTAGTTCAAAAATTACTGAAGTGCAGATTTTATTTGAAATCATCAAACTGATTAGATGAACGACATTAGTATTCCAGTTTCCTAAAATAATACTGATTGTGATTAATGCAGTGCGGTTAATCATGAATCATAACACCTTGGGTTTGCCTTGAAGTTCATCTAACTGCTGCAGAACCTGTCTTTTCTCTGTTAATTTTAACATCCCAAAATCTTTGAACCAAAGAGCCAGTTGTTTAATTCTTTCAATGTTATCACTGGTCTTTATTTCTCCGATAATTTCTTGACAAAATACCTGTGAAAATGGATTAGGAGAAATTTGCTCTCGAAACCGTAAACTATGATAATCCCAAGGAGATGAGAAAGTCCTTAGGTATTGTAGAGTTCGTTGGACATATTGAGATGTTCTTATAGATGGCTTTTCTCTACAAAACCCTCCTTTGATTTTCCAATCAGCAAAATTTTCAAAAATCTCATATTGAGGGAAAGTATCATTGGAGGCATAATTTTCATCATTTCTCTATTAAAAGGATGCTTCTAGTTCTTCAAAACTATCAGGAATCCGGCTTCTAAATCTAGCATTTGAGCTCCTATATATATGCTTAAAGCAAAATCCACTCCTCCAATCAACTGATAATAATTTAATACCTTTAAGACCCAAATCATATTTTCAATGAATTGAGATGACCACATATCAGCCAGCTATTTAAAATAGATCTTCACCTCCAAATCAAGTATGGCCTTAAGGAACTCTAAAAGCTTGGGCAAGAGACGAACTTTGAAAGAGCTTATGCACTGGAAGTTCACTTCGTTCTTTTAAGGGTTTCATTAATATCATTTACAGGTAGTTTTCATATGTCACCCATAAGTTTGGGTTATTCTCCATTTGTAATTTTTTCAATTCTCTAAGACAGTTTCAAATTCTTGGTAATGCATCAAGATGGAGAAATAATGCTCGACATTCCACTCACTGTTCTATGTATGACCATGGACGTCGTTCTCATGACTTGGTTATTCTACTTCATTTGGTATCACTGTGGTATTAGCATCTCTGTACCTAGCCTCTGCACCTAATATCAAATAATGAGTGCTGGGTATGGAGCTGTGCTCTCCAATATCTATAGCAGATGGTGTTGATGCTGATGCTCTCACAGTGTCCTCCTCCTCCTCCTGCTCCTCTTCCGAGTGTTGCTCCTCCTCCTCTTGTTGCCCCTGTTCTAATGGATCATTTAGCTCTAACCATGAAGGTGACTCCTCCAACATGGGCTCCTCAGACTCCACCATCCACTGAGACAATACATCAATATTGTCTAAGGAAATGGCATCTGGATCCATTGGTGCTTCTATTTGCCTCACTCGAAGTCGGATGTTGTAATGCACATACACTTAATCATTGAGGCGTGCGAACTCTACCCTGTAAGAGTGTCAAAAAAACTAATGACTCTTGACTCTTGACACTTGAAGGCAATAAATTAAAAAATAAAAATTACAATAAGTGTAATTTTTCTCCCCTGAAGGTTGGAGCTCAAAGTTATACCTGTTGCGATTTTTTGCGTGTATTTTTTCAAATACACTCCAATTGCACTCACACCCTGAAGAGCTACATGTTTGACTCAAGATTCTTATTGCCAATTTCTGCAAATTTGGTGCCCTTGCACCATAGCTTCACCACCAAATATCTACAACAAAATAAAGAAATAAAAAATTCAAAAACTTAAAACATAATTAAACTTTCAAATAAAAGTTACATAATTGAGTCAAATATGATTTATGTATCCTCCGCAACATGTCGGCCTAGAAGAAGATCAAGTTGTCCTAAGGACCCTATTCAACCTCAAATGGAGCCTATAAATACAAGCTACTCGAAGTCATTTGGAGCATCATTCACTCACAAGAAATTCGATATCTCTTGTAGTTGGGAAAAGTGTGAGGTCTATTGGTAGGAAGCCAAAGTGAATGCCAGTTTGGGGAAGTCTAAGGAGAAAGGAAACATCGAAATTTTGGTGCCTCTCTCTCTTTGTTTCGTGTCCTGGATTGGGAGATCGAAGTCTTCCAAGTTTCTCTATTGTCGTAAGTTGCTACATAGTCGAAGTTGCTAGAAAGGGGTTGAAATTCTGGGAGGTTGACTTGGTGTGGAGGGAAGGTCTTGTCCTGGTCTAGGGTGAAGAGTCTCAAAGAATACTATTGAAAGGAAGAATTTATTGACTTGGTTTTCCCCTCGAGGGGCATTTTTCCCTAGCATAGTGCCTACATCTAGTGTCTATTGTTTTATGTGTTGCTGCTTTGGTAATTGCTTGATGAACTAAAGGAGAGAAGATATCAAGAATCGTAATAATAAGAAGCATCACAAGTAATTATCAAGAATAAGAAAATCTTTCTGTCTTTTTGATTTTCCAACAAGCATAAGTAGTAACTTGGGAAAAAGAAAGTGATCTAGTATAGTGCTCATTATACATTGTTCAAAAGGAGCATTTGCTGGATGAGGATGATCAAGATCCTCCATTGGAATCGTCATTGGAAGGTCCACCTTCTGGAGGAAGCAAATGTCTCGCTGGGAATTCTAACTTGTATGGGATGATGGTATGATGTCAAAGGAAGTTAAGCAGGTTGGATTGAAGTTCTTTCAATGAAGGAAGCCGTTGAAGGAAGTCTAGATGACCAAAAGAAAGAGATGAGGTATGTATGTTTGTACTTGATAAAATAGAGTCATGTGTTGCAAATATCATGAATGAGTGCTCTACCTCAGGAGCATGATCAAAAGAAATGATCTCCTCCTGTGAAAGGATGCATGAAGGCATGGTTCACACATTGACTAGATGAAATCAACATAATTTGTCTTCTTATGAAATATGAGGTGGTTGACAAAGTTGAAGGAACTATGATTGTAAGTTCCTAGGAGGAAATGTGTGAATAAAGAAAGGAAGAGATCATAAATAATGCAACTATGGAGAAGGCAATCAACATTCAAAGACTAGAAGATTTGACTATGATATCTCCATGATATCTCCATGGGAAAGATATAAAGATCTTGATAAAGTCCTTAAAGGAAAGAGACCCTTGACGTCGTATGTCTTTTTGGAGATGTGTCAATATATAGACAGGATGCTGATATAAACAAGGAGATGTCATGATGAAATACTATCACAAAGGTATTTTTTGATTTAATGTTCATTTTCTATTTTTGAACAATATTTGGATGGGCTAACGTAGGGCTACCAAAGGAAGAGTTGCAGATGTCATCTTCAACTGACACTAGACCAGGACTAACAGTCATAAGTCTTAGTGAAGGCCATGAGGAGAGATAGACATATCATTCATGTCTTCACCTGGGAAGATAGAATCGAGGATTGGGTAAGAATCTGGCATCTGATACACTTTGGGGATGTGGTAGGCCATCCAGGATAAGAGTAGTCGTAGAGGATCGATATTCTTTGAGGACAAGGAATCCAAGATAAGAATAGTCTTGCTGGAACATACTCTAAGAGAACCTGGGTGGGGTATGTTCCGAGAGAGACAATGATGAGGGTGTCTATAAATCATTGATCTCACTAGCATTATGCTCTGATCTTGTGGAGAGATAGAGTTGTTAGTCAGGGCCTTGCTATATGACAATGTTGTATGATATGATGCTACACAAATGGGTTGCCAATCTGATTCTTCTTATGAAAATTCTTTAGATTCAGAATGTTCAAGTACCTTGTATGGATTATGAATACCTCCCTAGTTAAGAGGGAGTGTTGAAATATGTAACTAGGTTCGTTCTTCATAATGGCATATGTAATTGTGATTTTATCTATTTAATGAAAAGACAAATAAATTTATTATTTGTATTCTTGAAGCATGGGTTTCATGCTCAAGGGAAATTTATTTTTAGATCAAGCACCCATTGAGTGCTTCTAGGTTTGTCATAAAGTCAATTGAGTCATTATCATGTATTGAAGACCCATTTGGGCATGTTACATATTGTAAAAAAAAATTGATTGAGTTAAAATAGAGTCAAAAGACCCTCCAAGGCCTCGTCATGGCACAAAGATCAAGTTGGCCTCAAGATAGCAATTCGTACCCCACACAAGGCTATAAATAAGAAGGAATTCGACCTCATTTGGAGACTCACTCAAGCAAGTTCGATCTCCTCAAGATAGAAGCTGGAAAAGGACAAAGAAGAAGAAGATCAAGATTGATGTTTTTGGGCCTCTCTCTCTCTCTCGTTAGGGTTTCTATAGTTTCTAGGCTAGACGAAATTCTAAAGTTGCATCAAAGTTGTGAAGCTACAAGGACTAAGCTGTGAAGCTGCAATGTCGAAGTTGTGAAGCTGCAAGGTCAAAGTTGTGAAGATGCCTCTAGATCGAAGTTGTGAAGCTGCTAGGTCGAAGTTGCTAAAGCTGCGTCAAGGTCGAAGCAGTGACGCTGCTAGGTCGAAGTTGCTAGAAGGCTGAAGGAAGGATGACTTGGTCTTGGAGGGTCTTAGTCAAGGGTCATAGGTCTTGGAATTCGTTAATTGAAGTTGTATAAGAAGAGAAGGATTTTGATGGGTTTCCCTCTCAATTGGAGAGATTTTGGCCCTGGATGATCACCTATATCTTGTGTCCTATTGTCTCATTGTCCTTTATGATTTGGTAGTTGTTTGATGATAGAGAACACTAATAATAATAAAGGAAAGAATAATTTAACCTAGTAAAGTAAAAATACATCAGAAGCAGTTATCAAAGTAAGAGAAATCACCTACACTTGTTGCCCCCTAGATTTCTCAACGCTGAATTGGTTTGTCCCTTCAGTAGGACCAACTTGAAGTTGACCTTAAATTTTGGAGGGAAAATTTATAATTTTAAAATTCAAATTTTCTTCTTTTGATTCCGACTTGGAATCCACATATATATTTATCATTTCTTAAATATTTGGAGGGATAAAACTTGATTATGAAGACTGACCATAACTATAAAATTCAACACACCCTCTTAGCTAAGGAGGTATTCATAATGACTTCCACAGATGTTCTCTTGTTGAAAATCTTTATTCCAAGAAAAAGTTGAATGAGCTCAACTATGTTGATGAATCCACCCACCTCATGTTCAATACCAAAACAATGAGGAAAGCATCCTCACATCAGCATCAAAGGAGGAACTATTCACCCAGTAGTTCTATGGTCACCAACTCAACAAGTCGTCACTTGGAGACATGTCAAGAACCCCACCTGACCCTTGGTGAAACCCTGGGCCCATTTACCATTCTCACATGTCATCACATGTCATCAATGGTAAATATCTGCCTGATGCTATGAGGCACAAGCTCAACCCACTAGCCAAACCCCATGGAAATATAGTAAAAAATCCATGACCAAGGGAGAAATCTAGGCCTTGATGCTTATTGAGCTAATCTCCCCAGCGAAACTCCATGGCTTCTAGGCCAAATCCAAGAGATCAATCCAAGCTTTGATGCTTACGGAGCCAATCTCCCGAGCCAAACTCCATAGCTTCTAGGTCAAACCCCATGACCAAGGGAGCAATCCAGGCTTTGATGCTTACAGAACCAATCTCCCCAACTAAATTCCATGGCTTCCAGGTCAAATAGTTGATTGTAGAATAGGTTTCTTCAAGGACTGATCTTCCAAAACCCTTTCTTAACCAAAGTTCTGATTACATGTTGATTTTTCAAGTTCAATATAAACACACACAATTTCCTAGAATGATAATTACTTCCAATGATATCTTCATTATTTATCTCATGTCACTTCATCATTAAGCAATTATACATAGGAATTCTTCAACATTTAAACAATAATGACGGTAAAAACATGAAGAGACAGCCAAACACAAGAGACACAAAATTTATGCTGGCAAAAGCCTAATAACCTTTTCTTAGAGAAATTTGTCCAATTCAACAAGAGATAAAATTTGAGTTTGATAGAATAACCTGGAAATTCCAAGGACTCGTCTAGCCCTTCATTCATAAATAATATTACAAGATTTCCTTCCAGGGTTTCCCTTCAACTAGGCCTTCATCAATCATAAATTTGGCCTTCTAATCTGCTTCAGATCATGTTTCAAACTCATCCTTCTCTTCCTCAAAATTTGTCCTTCTTAACCTCAAATTTTGTCCATATTTTGCCACAAAATTTGCCCTCAAATTTCATCCTTCTTTAGCTATAGAATTATCCCTTCTTGTCCTCATATTTCGTCCTTGTTTAGCTATGGAATTCATCCTTCTTGACCTCAGAAGGTGATTCAAATTGTACCTCAGATGATCCGAATTTGAATGCCCAAATGGAGAGGACGGATGCCAATAAATAGTGGTTGAATGTGCCGAATTGGTGTGTCCCTTCACTAGAGCCGACTTGAAGCCGACCTTACATTTTGGAGGGAAAATTCATAATTTTAAAATTCAAATTTTCTTCTTTTGAGGTCGACTTGGAATCCACATATATATTTATCATTTCTTAAATATTTGGAGGGTTAAAATCTGATTATGAAGACCAACCATAGCTACAAAATTCAACACTTTTCTCCCAATTATAGTTGTCATCCCATCCCTTGAGGGATTATATGATGCTTCTCCAACACTTTAAAAAGAATGTCCAGCCCCACTGGATGATTCCATTATGCTCTTTGATGTAGGACGTTCGCCACTTTTTGAGGAGCGTTGACCTTGGCATGCCTTCACCAAAGTTGATTATACTCCTCTCTCCTTCAAAGACTTGAAGCACTACACTTTATGTTGAAAATTGATAGCTTTGGTCAGAATTTTCACTAGAGAAAGGATGGAGAAAAATAAAGGATGAAAATTTAAATTTCTATTTATATTTTTCCGCCAAAATTGCTTAAGTTAACCTCCCTTTTGTTTAGGTCGGCTGGGACCCAAAGAGGAACCCATTTGATTGCCTTGGAATGTTGGACATTGGATAAACCAACACTCCCCATGTGTTTTGCAACATGGACTAACTGCCTCTCATGGATCCTTATCTCTGGCAATGTGATCATTGACTAACACTTGCGGGTTTTGGTCTAACGACAATCGTGATTACCAACAAGTGGTATCAGAGTGTTTGTCATGAGTTCGATATACACCCAACTCGCGTTGAGGGGGAGATTGTTGCAGTTGGACATTGGATAAACCAACGTTCCCCGTGTGTTTCACGACATGGACTAACCACCTCTTGTGGATCCTTATCTCTGGCGATGTTATCGTTGACTAACACTTGCGGGTTTTGGTCTCATGGCAATTGTGATTCCCAACATGGAAGTCTATATAAAGGAGAGACCTTCTCCACCATTTACACACATCGCATTTTGTCTTGTCTATATCTGTTCCAGCAAATTTTAGAAGGAGAAAAGATGGCCAAAATTTGAGGAGGGTTTGGGATTTCTTCTTGTTCTTGGTTATTGGGTTTGGCTATCTCTTGATGTTGTCTTTGATGTATTGATGAACTATGGACTCTCTCTCTGATGAGGAAAATTTATGGGTTTTCCCCTTGTGGGTTTTGCCTTGGCCTTAGGCGTAATTTGTGTTTCTTGTCTCATGGTTTCTTAGCTATTTCTCTACTGCTCTCTTTTGTTTAATGGTCTATGTATAATTGCTTAATGATGTTAAATTTTATGGAAAACTAATGCTAATAATGAATTTTGAAGTTATCTGTGTGAGTAAATCGTTCTTGTTATGCCATAGCAAATCAACATGGAATTAGAGCGGTCGGGGTGGGATGCGGGCATTAAAGAGAAGTATTAAAGATCTGAAAAGATGTGTTCTCTTTTCTGTATGAACGAAAGTTGTGACAAACCTAAGGAAGCAGGTCAAGTCTAATCCAATGTTAGGAAAGGAAGGTTGAGTCTACGCTGAGTTCACCTAAAGTAGAGCAAGGTAGAAACAAAGACTGACGAAAGGTCTAAGCTACAAAGGTCTCTGTAAGTAGGCCAAAAATCTCAGGTGCATTGTGCCAAGAACAAAGCACTGTGGAAAGACCTAAGCATGATCTGAGACTAAGTTGCACGAAATGGGGAAATGGGTACGAGTTTCCAAAACAGGTATAGGTACGAAAAGTGACCCCCCCAAATTTTGGAAACAGGGAAACGTGCTATATATATATATATTTATTAGAATTAGGCATTTAAGAAATGGTATGTGCAATTATAAAGCATACATGATACATTATAACTAAGTCACCTGACACGGGATTCGGGACACGTAGGATTCATTTAATCTATTATTTCTTTATTATATATATATATATAATATATATATATATATATAAGATTTAAATTAGATATATTTCTTACACAAATTTTAATTAATGATACAAATTTATTGATTTCAAACATAGATCTTCATCTATAGCTATTAGCATGCAGAGTACATACAAAATTCAAATAAATGTCAGTGGTATTGGTCACATAAATGATAAATCTATTAAAAATTTAAATCATGATTCATAATTCATAACTGAAAGCCAACTTACCACTACAAGATAGTAAGATAAACACACTGACAACTGTAGTTTTCTCATTAAGTCATCAAATCAAAATGTGTTACATAGTTAGTGTTGGTGCAATGCCAATGGAAAATAGAAATAGAAAATATAAAACAACTACAGGTATACAAGCTTCAAGGCATCAATCAGCATCATTGTCCTCATCATCATGGTCCCCACTGTTCTCCTCTGCATCCTCCTCCTCCCCTGTATCCATAGTCGCCTCTGCATTTGCTGGTGTGGAGGATGACCCCTCTAAGTCATCAAATCTAACAGGCTCTAGCATTGGATAATTGAGATCCATGTTGGCCAATGCCAACTCAACACTGGTGTCCAAACCCATATCATCAGGAATAGTGTTACTTGGGAGTGGGAGCGAAAGCGAGGAGCGGGAGCAAAAACGGGAACGGGAGCGACATATTCAGAAGCTCCTGGTTTGGTGCTCTTGATTAAATACGAGTTCCATACCCTAATACATGACAAAATTCAATGGAAACATTGCAATCCCCCAATCCTAAAATCCTGAAAAAACTGATAAGTCTGCTGGATTTTGAATGAAATCTAAAATTCTACTTTCTCCATATGAAATCCAATGAGGCCGAAACCACTCTCAAACATCCTAAGTCATTTTCATGTTAATGTTAAAAATCTAAGTAAAAGGATGAAAATTGGAATGATAAGGAGTAATGTCACTTTTACTTTAAGATTTAACATTACCCATGAATAGCATATCAATACTAGGGCCTAGACTTGATCATGAAAGCTGCCAAAACGCTTGCCAACAACACAAATCACTTGCCAAATGAAAATATTAATGAGCAAACACGCCCTTTTCATACCCGCGCTGAGCTTAGCGAGTCCTGGAAATAGGACACGATTCCCAAAATCGCGACACGCTTTTGAAAATCGCGACACGACCTTGGATTCGACGAGTCAGAAAAGGACACGACGTGTCATATGATTTGGACACGAATCCGTACCGAATCGTGTCGGATTCGCTGGATTCGAGATTCGAGGGGCCTCTAGGGCGAATCCGGTGATTTAGATTATAATTTATTATATTTAAAGTTTAAGCATTATGATTAAATTTACATCACATTTACTCATGAATGATCACATAATGAAAATAGCAATATCGGAATATCCAAAATCAACCTTTATTATATATCCAAATCTCAAAATCAGCGTTTATTATATATATGAGGCTGCAAGTACAATAAAGACTGAGGCTGCAAGAACTATAAAGCAGTGTTGTTAAAATCGCGATAATATCGCAATATTATCGTTTTATCGCGATAATTTCCCGCTGTCGGTATTATCGCAAGTAATATCCGAAATTATCACCAGTTTTTTTTTACACCCGATTTTTTGGAAAAAATCGCGATTTTTTGCCGGTATTATCGCAAGTAATATCCGAAATTATCGCCAGTTTTTTTTATACCCGATTTTTTGGAAAAAATCGCGATTTTTTCCGTTTTTATTGCAGGCAATTGGGGCAGCGAGGTTTTATAAGGGATGCTAAATGTTCGAAATGCAATTTTTTTTTAAAGAAACAAATAATTTTTTAGTGGGGCATCTTAATGATAAAGTCTAGGCCCTAGTATTGATATGCTATTTATGGTAAAAGTGACATTCTCCTTAATCTTCATTTTCATCCTTTTACTTAAATTTTTTACATTACCATGAAATGACTCAGGTTGTTTGAGAGTGGTTCCGGCCTAATTGGATTTCATATGGAAAAAGTAGAATTTTAGATTTCATTCAAAATCCAGCAGACTTATCAGTTTTTCAGGATTTCAGGATTGGGAGATTGTAATGTTTCCAGGTGACACTACTTGCCCAGGCTACCCCTGCCACCAGTAGAGGACGTGGTCTACCTCCTATAGCTCCTACTTCTAGTTCTTCAGCTTCTAGAGCATAGCAGACTCCACCGCCAACGCCACCAGCACCAGCGTCTACATCTAGAGGGAAAGGGAAAGCTGTGGCATTTTCTCGCAAGAGGGGAAGAGGAAATCAATAGGATTAGACTTTAGTTATTTTCTTCATTTTATTGTATATGACATTATGACATGATGAGATACATTATTATATTTTTTGTTGATCTTTTGAGGCTGAGTAGGGACTCAGGAGTCAGGACTTACTATTCAAGACATGATTCAATGTTAAGTGTGATTTTAGCACTAGAAATGATATTAAACATTTTATATATTAGTTCTTTTATCATATTTATGTGTCAATGTATTTATTTTATGTTGTAGATGGCTTAGATATTAAAAAAAATTGAAAAAAATGAATATTTTTGTACCAAACGATTTTTTCCCGATTATTTCCAATTATTTCCTGATAATTACGATTTTTTCCGATTTTTTCCTAGCACCGATATTATCCTGATAACGATTAATGCAACATTGCTATAAAGACAAAAGACCACTATTCTGTTCCTCTTTTCTCCTTTTCTAAAATCGTCCATCTCCAAGAGAATCGACTTGCTCAATTGTGTGATGAGGGAATGAGGCGAGAGTCTTTTTATAACTTGAGAGAAGCATCTAGAAGCTTCCACAAGATATTTTATTCGCCCAATAAAAAATTAGAACTGAAGAAAAAAAGAAAAGAAAATAAAATAAATAAAGAAATAAATAAGATCCCAATATGAAGTGGAAACTTTGTCGTACGACTTGGAAACTCGTTTCTAGTCGTACTGGCCACGTTTCCCCAGGCCGGAAACTCGTTTTTAGGCTGTACGGTCCATGTTTCCATTTCATTTCCTAGCTAAAATGGACAGTCGTACTGGCCACGTTTCCCTAGGCCAGAAACTCATTTTCAAGCCATATGGTACGCGTTTCTGCATTTCCGTTTCGTTTCGTTTCCTCGCTGAAACGGACCTGGGGGCAACGTTTCCTGCAACATAGATCTGAGAAGGCCTAGATTGAATAAGGTTGTGGTGGAAATAGGCGAGTTTTGTGGCAATAATCGTGTGAGAAGTTTGAATTTTGGAAGTCCATACATTCTTTGAGAAAGAAAGTATCAATATGAAAGATCGAAGAAATAGTTTG
Source organism: Pinus taeda (assembly GCA_000404065.3). NCBI lineage: Eukaryota > Viridiplantae > Streptophyta > Pinopsida > Pinales > Pinaceae > Pinus > Pinus taeda. Next base: position 58,626 of record APFE031158124.1, on the reverse strand, counting down.
TAGGAAAGCAAAGGTTTGGTCAAGATTCTGAAGCTTATTTCACTTTTCTAGAAATAGCGAGTTATCTCTGTAGCACTATTATGCCCTAGAAGGACAAAATCTCTGTGCAAATAATACAAAAGTCAATGCTTGAGGTTCGAAGGTTGTAATTTATCTCTGTGAAAAGGATCTGAGCCTCCTATTGTGCAAGCTCCTGTGGCATTTCAACAATCAGTGATTTGTAAAGTTCTAAAAGTTTATATCTCTGTGAAGCTTTGTGGCACCTTTGACATATCTTGTCCAAGTTCATCGAGCATCTTTTATCTGTATGCACTATAGCAATCATTATACAAGCAATCTCTGTGGTTCTCTATACGAGCTCTAGTGTTATCTTATCACTGTTATTTGAGACTCTTCTTGTGGCATAATGAATTAATCCAAAGATAGTGACTAGTCTGAACTCTATGATTCCCAACCTTATGATGTGATCTAAGATTTGTGTTTTGTATTGTCAATTTGGGATAAAATTTTGATGATGATCTGAATTCTTTGATGGTGATCAAGTCTACATTGACAATTTGCATTCAAGTTATCCAGCACAGATCACCCTGTGTTATGAAAGGGAAGTATAGTTGAAGGTCAAGCAGAGTATCTTAGATTTCCAAAAGATTTATACCTCTTGTTCTTGCAAGGATTTATATCTCTCATGCGAAAGGTATGCAGTCTTAAGGATAGTTACATTAAAGTTCTGAGACTATGGTTATGCGTATCCATGTGAATTATTACACTATGAAATAACTCTATTCATTTGAAGCCAAGACTGTATTCGAGATTGGTAGCTCTCTTTGTGAGTGATCTAATACCTGTGCATGTATCCGAGCTTCAAAATATTTTGGAGCCTATACTAATTCGAAGACTATAAGGATCTGAACTTGAGTCTTCACTATGAGGTGTGCAAGTTTTGTGACCCAAAATTGCTATGATGGTAATTTTTTTATTCTATTTAAATACTTTTGTTGGAGTAATTTTTTTGTTCATTATCCTGTGGTGACTTTTGTGTTATGCGAGCTATTATCTATGGCATTTTATGCGAAAGTCTTCTATGAAAATATTGCGAGCGCTAAGGTAAATTCTTCTCTGGTATTGTTATTTTATAAAGTATGTTCTAGAAGCCGAATTTCCTCAAGTTATCCCTTGATGAATCAAATCAATAAAATTTTTGAAGACTAAACCTCCTTGATCTGATATTGTAGCACAGGTTGGATCTCTCTATGATGAATCCAAGTTCCTATGGTAGACAAACTGTCATTCAAGCTCACCATTTTGTATTGACTCATTTAAAGCTACTGTAAAAGAATTTTACCTCGTATCTCTGAAGTTTGATACGAGGGTCATCCCTATGAAATTTAGTTTTATACATACAACAAGATCGAAAACTCCAATGCAGATAAAGCCAACCAAATTCATCTAAAAGCAAAGGAGCCGACTCTCCCATGACCCAAGACCATGTCACCTAAGATGACTCCTTTAGTGTAATCAATTAGTGATGAATAGCTCACTCTCCAAAAATGGAAGGTTCTTGTTGCATGCTATCAAAGAAAGGATGAAGATGTTTTGATCTGAAGGTTTTTCATATTTGGATAAGTATGGTAAGGTTTATTGCACTATGAAGAAGAAAAATGTGAAATCACTGCAAAAGGGTTTGAATAAGTCCAAATCCTAACACGTCCAAATCCTAACACTGATAGTGAGAATGATGAAGTATGGAAAAGAGTGCTAGAATTTCTAAAGAATTATTAGCGTTTGGAGTTAATGCTAGTTGATCTATTGGTAACCATATCAATTCATTAGGGTATTTTTGGTCTGTCAAGTTGTCTGTGATCCTCTAAGCTCGACGTGTGGCTTGAGGAGCTGTGACCCAGGGGCATCTAAGCCGTCAAAGTCACCCAAGTATCGCACCCAACCTGGGCCACACCAACCCTTAGCTGACTGGATTTTGTAGCATGTCTCCTCCCCCTAGCACAGGGCATAACCACCCCCTGTAAGGTTTGATCCTGGGTTGCCTTGCTGACGAGGCCCATCCTCAACCGGTTGTGCTAGTGGGACTTGACCATATCAATTCATTAGGGTTAAAAAAGAATACCTTGGTTAATTTCTTTCGCATAACTTTAACATCTTGATGATGAGTATGATTTGCAGGCTGAATGTAAGAAGGTTGAAGACTAAGAGGTAGCTAGGGCTGAATGATTTGTCGAGAAAGGCATGTGAAAATTCCTGAACCTAATACACATCAGAAACCCCTACTATAATCACTAGTTTACAATCTCCTACTTGTTCTTTACATTAACAAGTTATTTAATTGCATAAACATCGAAGTAAACACTATTACAACCTTCACAAATATACAGATCATGCACTGAAATAAACTGAGGCAATAACACAAGGGACACCGTTATTTTTGGACTATCATCCCGGAAAAACCCAATTTGGGAAAACTGGTGCAGCATATAGAGGTTTTGTATTATTAAGCAGATTCGTGCATATAACTAGGGTGCCAAAAATGGCTCACCCAACAAAGAATATCCTCGGCAATAGGACCTCTATTCGGAGACAGATATTCTGGAAAATCAGCAACTGAATGATCAAACCCCACAGCGACTCTCGTTGTTCCTTATGCTAAACAGGGAAAGCTACTCCAAGCACTGCTCTGGAACTATGGCATTCCTCCAAGAGCTGCGTCACCCTCTCCCGGCTCAGGATTTGCGGATCTTCTCCTAGTGTGCCCCACGTAATCTCCCCAACGCTACCTCTGAGGCCTTTGCGTCAGCCCTCTGCGTCAGCTCTGAGGCTTCTGTGTCAGCCCTTCTAGGCCCTGCGTTGTCTCTCCCGGCACTGCGTTGCCTCTTTGCTATGTATTCTTCAACCTTGGATGAAAATCCCTTGCTGAACTACCCCTCACTGCAACTCTTATCACTAACTCGATTTCCTCAGCAAACCTCGCCCCAAAAAATCGAATTCTCTTGTTCACTTAATGTATCTCCAACTGACCCTCAAGCCTCCTCTTATACTTTTCCTATTGATGAATCAACGGCCAAGATTAAGTCCCTAATCAACAGCTAAGGTTTGAACTAGCTTGATCCTCGTCACTTAGAACTTTCTCGCCCATATTTTATTAATACACATTAATATTTTTATTTTCCTAAGTTTAGACTTAGGGACCCATTAAAAATATTAATTATTTTAATAACTCCTCATTTGGGTGGAATTTCTCCAAAAGATTTCTGGGTCTTGGAGATCTCATGTGCCTTAGCCTCTCCACCGATTTTCAAAGCTAGAGCACATTCGATGCTACCCCAAATCAACAAGGCACAATGGATCTAGGGCCATAGCAGGAAGATTGGGCATCAAACAGTGCATTGGTAAAGTTATCAGTGTTTGAAGGCAAAATTAATTGTTATGTGTTGGAGAGACTTTGGACTGTGCGCATAGACAATGCAATAAGCAATGGCAATTTGCAGAGGGACAATCTGCTTGTTTGTTGACTGATGGTGCATTCTGGCAGTATACAGACTTGGGAGTACAATTGCTGTACGTAAATATTCCTGAGGAATAATGGTAAGTGCGACTTGGTGCATTGAGCACAGAACAATTTGTATATCTGAGTTGTGTATGTGAACACAACAGTTGCGTGATTGTGCTCTGGGCATCATGCGTATAAATGGAATGTGTCACAGAGCAATTAGCAGAGGCAGAGCACATGTTCATTGATATGTTGTGTAGCTGAAGGGGTATATTGGTAGTTACTGCTGGTTCCAGAGAAGACTATAAGGAGTGTCAGAGTTACGAGTGCATTGTTGCCCTGTAGCTATGCGCATTACAGCAGTGCAGTGATGCGGG
>APFE031158124.1:17302-43706 GCA_000404065.3 Pinus taeda | reverse complement strand
AGCAGCAAAGGTATGTGTGTAATTGGGATATCACAATTCAGTTGTAAGAGTTTCTTTGTCTAAAGATCATGGTGCATTTGAAGGGGTTTGTAGTAATCATTGTAAGAGGGCCTAGCATATATTTCTTGCCTCAGAATTTGCTATAGAAAGTATGGGCACAGCAACAGCCTTCTTTTTTAAATTAATTATCAGTTTATCTTCACTGATAATAACTGGTAAAACAGAATTGATAAAAGGCATGCTGAGCATTAGACTTGCAGATGGATCAAAATGCTGGATAGCAGAAATTTTAACAATACTGCCCCCAACTTTCAAAGGAATATTATCCACATAGTGTGTTAACTGAACAGATCCTCCAATGGTTTCAGACACTAGAATGTTTTGGAGTGGCTTCCAGAGAGTTTTAAACTGAGAAGGTCGAGCCAAATTATTAGATCCGCTAGTATCAATAAAAGCATCTACGTTTATCCATTCATTACGAACTTGGACTTGGACTGGAATGTAGATTAGACAATTGGTTTTGATGATCTTTTTTAAGAGAGTGTTTTCTTCGACTCTGTTAAATGTTGGGACTGGACAACTGGTAGAAGCAGCAGTACTCTTTTTATATGGACAGAAAGAATTGAGTTCAGGCAATTTGTTAATTGGCTGCTTACCTATTTGCTTTTCAGCAACAGCTGTATCATAAGAGTCGTCTTCAGAAACATCTGTAGTTTCTTCTGTTTCCTCAGTTTCACTGCTGTTAGTCTGATCACTGTAGTGTAGTTCTTCAGAAAAATCACTATGAAGAGCAAATATTCATTTTCTGTACAACAGGTTGACTACTATCTTCTTCATCTGAAGCTTCTGTTAAGATATATACATCAGAAACTTCATCATCTGATGCTACTAAAGACCAATCATCTTGGAATTCCTCTATCTCAACACAGGCTTTTAGTTTAGAAGAGGAATTATTAGGACATTTTCGACCTAAGTGGCCTTCCTGCTTGCAAATGAAACAACAATTGTTGTTTCTTGGGTTTTTTCTCTTTTTTAAAAAATTTAAATTTTCGAAAAGGCTTCCTGGGATTGGAGACTCTTTTGGGTCTGAATTTTCCATATCTCTTTGATTTCTTCTTCTTTCTAAATGGTGTCCATGGCAGCATTGTTTTGCAGACCTCTGAACTAGGTGTAATATCATGTGCTTTCTTCTGCCAGCACAGATATTTAACCTTTTCGGTACATCTAAAGAGAAGATCGACCCAATAGATTTGATCTATCCTTTTATTCTGAACATCAAGATCTTTCATAATTAAATCTCCTAAATTTCCTGGAAACTTGGATAGAAATTCAATTTTCTTAGCAATGTCATTGGAAAGATTTGCTTTAAAGACTTTGGCCATAAATTCTTTACCAAATTGGTCAAGATATTTCAAATCTTTTAGTTCCATTCGGCTTAAATCTATGAGCAATTGTTTTTTCTCATCTACTGGCTCAGGTACAAATTGAGTCTTTAGTAAAAGCTCTAGAGTGGCCAGTCCTGCTTCCATGGCAGCTCTACGTTCTTCATCAAATGGTCCTATCCACCAATCATATACAATTCCGGCCATTCTTTTTTTTGCTAGGACCATAATAGAAACATTATCCAATTTGGTGGTGACCTGCATTTGATATAGAGCACCAATCCATATTCTAATGGACTCTTCAGGATTGGAAGAATTATCTTATTCAAGAATATACCCACTAGTATTTGCAGCATATAAGTCTTCTTCAATGCGTGGGTATTTTGGGACTTCTTTCAAGACATGAGCTTTATTGAAGAATAAAAGAAGGAAACTTAGAGGCTGCCTGATCTAGAGTCATGATTTCTTTCTTTGAAGAAAATTGTTTATCAGCTTTATAGGCTTCCCCTTTTACACTAATTAGCTTGCTTGAAGGTTTTGAAGTTGACCCCTCTGCACTAGTGGCTGTAAAGGCTCCCTCTGTATCTTCATCTTCTTCTCTATCCCAGTAATTAGGAGTGCTCATATCAAAAGTAAACTTTGGAATTTCTTGGGCTTTTTTCTTTTGTCGTCTTTTCCTTCTTTCCTCCTTGGCAATTTTCTCAGACTGTTGTTCTTCATAAAGTAATATGAGATTTGCATTGATCAACTCTGATTGCTTACCCAAGTCATCTAGGACATCTTTTGCATGTGCACACTAGGTGGTGAGATACTTTCCTATCTAGTGGACTTCATCAAGATCAGTGGGGCTTTGAGAGTTATGTTCAAGTAGTGGTGCACATTTAGCTCGGGTTGGTGGTTGTCTGGACTGAGAGGAAGAAGTACAGAATTTTGTCTTTGGTGGCCACTTTCCACCTTTGACAAATCTATGAGTTGCATATTGAAATTCTTCGACAGGAGAAAAATTAGATACATATGTTCTAAACATCTTATTAATGGCAAGGAATGGCTTTTCTTCTGGAATGTACAACTGGTCTGATGAAGTAGATACAATGGACTTTGTAGATGGATGGCTATATACATTTTTTGAAACAGATTTACGACCGCGGGTTACAGATTGCTCGGTTTCAGAGATGGCTGGTAACACATGTTTTTTAGGCATGAAAATAGGTCGAGGTACTGATGATCTATCAGGCAATATTCAGACATGACCATCACTTACAAACATTCTTCTCATTTTGTTTCTTGGAGTGTCTGTTGATGCTAGAGATTTGTATTGAATATACCAATCATTAGGAAGAGATTCGGTATCATATGGGACTCCTACTTGAGCATTACTTATTCCAACGGTGACACAATCTTTGAGCACAGGTTTCTTTAGCTTAGGATGGACAGTATTTGTAAGTTGGAAAGATGCTTGGACGAACACAGAAAGATATTCACTATCTTCTATCATTTCAAGGCCTTGGACACCTACTAATAATTCTAACAGTGTCTTATATGAGGATCAGAGAGACTGATAGAATAATCAGGGAAAATGGTACCATGTTGGCAACCAAAAGATAGATTTCCCAATATTGTACCAATACGAGCATGGTCATAGTTCTGATGTCGGGTATCAAACACCTCAGATATACATGGAGTATTTATACGATGCCGAAATAGTGGAGCTAATCCTATCCGTATCCCTCCAAAATGCGGATAAGCAAACCGCTTTTCAACTGCATATTTTTTGAATTTTGTCCTCAGAAAACAAACTTAAACCAACAATTTGGACAGAAGGACCAGAAATTTTAAGCTTCAGCTCAACTTCTTTCAAATAGCTTTTCTTTTGAACTTAACACAAGAGGGTTCCAATTCTCAGGGTCTTCAACTATTTCATGTTCATTTAAATCATTCTCAACAGAACGAGAATCTACCTCTATAACAATGCGTCTATCAATATTTGAAAAATATCTTAAGAAGTTGGCCATGATTATAAACTAGACCAGAGATTGACTAAAACAACTTTTATCTACTCAGCAATTGTATAACAAGAGCTTTTCGAAGGCTTCCTGGCTAGCTTTAGACTCTGTCTGTAGTTTATAACTTAGGACCAGAACGGGGTTCTGATACCAAAATATGGGAGACTCAAGCAAAGTAAGCAGAGTAGGACTTACTTCAAAATCAATCGGAAGATTATGGAACAACAGGTTTGAAACACGAATTTTCTTCTCCTCAACCGAACATGCGAGCACTACGACCTCTCTCGGGTCTTCAAAACGCCTTCGCCTTACAGTTCAAGGTTCTTTCGGATAACAAAAACTGTCCTCAGACAGGCGGCCCAGTAGGCTTCGATTTTAATTCAAAAGAAAAACTTACAAAGCTTATAATATTACAATAACAGATAGAGAAGCACTCCGTCCGATGCCCCTCTATTTTCTGATCATCTCCTTTTATAACTCCCTAGGGAATCTAAGCTTATCTAAGACATGACGCAAAAGCGGAAATAATTGAGAGCCCTGTCGTTATTTCTTTCACCGACGGTGTCTACTCAACTTTTCCAGTACAATAATTTAGCTACAACATGTGATCACATTATCACATTGGTAGCTAACTGTACAAAGATTCTACCAGTGTCCTTTCGGACTCCGATCAGAATCATAGTCATCAAACTCATCATCACTAGAGGACAATTGTCTTTCAAATGCTTTTTTCTCAAGATTCGTGAGATAGTTGTATTCCACCATATTTTCGTATTCTTTGTCCTAGCTGAAATCATTCGGATCCTGTGCATTTGGATAGCTATCTTGGAAAGTAGATTCTTCAATTTTGCATTTTCCGTTAGCATCTGCTTTAGATGTCTGCCCTTGGTCCGAATTTACTTTAATTTTGTGGATGTTGTGCTGTTGTGGAGTAAACATAACGTCTTGTTTCTCCTACTTGTTAAGAAAGGGTAATGGATTGATATCAATATCCAAAAAGGAATCTTTATAAACTTTTCTGAAGGCCGGAGAAGGTTGCACTGCCAGCTCAACACCATCTAGAAGCTCCCATTTGAGTATTTAGAACATATTAGTAGCTGATTCCATTGAATGTTGCACCCAAAATTTACAATTTTCATTAATGGATTCTTTAGATTGCCATCCTAGCTCAAAAATTACTGAAGTGCAGATTTTATTTGAAATCATCAAACTGATTAGATGAACGACATTAGTATTCCAGTTTCCTAAAATAATACTGATTGTGATTAACGCAGTGCGGTTAATCATGAATCATAACACCTTGGGTTCGCCTTGAAGTTCATCTAATTGCTGCAGTACCTGTCTTTTCTCTGTTAATTTTAACATCCCAAAATCTTTGAACCAAAGAGCCAGTTGTTTAATTCTTTCAATATTATTACTGGTCTTTATTTCTCCGATAATTTCTTGACAGAAAACCTGTGAAAATGGATTAGGAGAAATTTGCTCTCGAAACCGTAAACTATGATAATCCCAAGGAGATGAGAAAGTCCTTAGGTATTGTAGAGTTCGTTGGACATATTGAGATGTTCTTATGGATGGATTTTTCCTACAAAACCCTCCTTTGATTTCCCAATCAGCAAAATTTTCAAAAATCTCATATTGAGGGAAAGTATCATTGGAGGCATAATTTTCATCATTTCTCTGTAAAAAGGATGCTTCTAGTTCTTCAAAACTATCAGGAATCCTTAGCGACCGAAGATATCATTCTAAGTCTGCTTTGATTGGAATGGCTTTTAAATCTAGCATTTGAGCTCCTATATATATGCTTAAAGCAAAATCCACTCCTCCAAGCAACTGATAATAATTTAATACCTTTAAGACCCAAATCATATTTGCAATGAATTGAGATGACCACATATCAGCCAGCTATTTAAAATAGATCTTCACCTCCAAATCAAGTATGGCCTTAAGGAACTCTAAAAGATTGGGCAAGAGACGGACTTTGAAAGAGCTTATGCACTGGAAGTTCACTTCGTTCTTTTAAGGGTTTCATTAATATCATTTACAGGTAGTTTTCATATGTCACTCATAAGTTTGGGTTATTCTCCATTTGTAATTTTTTCAATTCTCTAAGACAGTTTCAAATTCCTGGTAATGCATCAAGATGGAGAAATAATGCTCGACATTCCACTCACTGTTCTATGTATGACCATGGACTTCGTTCTCATGACTTGGTTATTCTGCTTCATTTGGTATCACTGTGGTATTGGCATCTCTGTACCTAGCCTCTGCACCTAATGTCAAATAATGAGTGCTAGGTATGGAGTTGTGCTCTCCTATATCTATAGCAGATGGTGTTGATGTTGATGCTCTCATAGTGTCCTCCTCCTCCTCCTACTCCTCTTCCGAGTGTTGCTCCTCCTCCTCTTGCTGCCCCTGTTCTAATGGATTATTTAGCTCTAACCATGAAGGTGACTCCTCCAAGATGGGCTCCTCAGACTCCACCATCCACTGAGACAATACATCAATATTGTTTAAGGAAATGGCATCTGGATCCATTGGTGCTTCTAGTTGCCTCACTCGAAGTCGGATGTTGTAATGCACATACACTTAATCATTGAGGCGTGCGAACTCTAACCTGTAAGAGTGTCAAAAAAACTAATGAGTCTTGACTCTTGACTCTTGACACTTGAAGGCAATAAATTAAAAAATAAAAATTACAATAAGTGTAATTTTTCTCCACTGAAGGTTGGAGCTCAAAGTTATACCTGTTGCGATTTTTTGCGTGTATTTTTTCAAATACACTCCAATTGCACTCACACCCTGAAGAGCTACATGTTTGACTCAAGATTCTTATGGCCAATTTCTGCAAATTTGGTGCCCTTGCACCATAGCTTCACCACCAAATATCTACAACAAAATAAAGAAATAAAGAAATAAAAAATTCAAAAACTTAAAACATAATTAAACTTTCAAATAAAAGTCACATAATTGAATTTTAAAAAAATAGAATTATAGGTAAGGAAATTCTAAATTGAAAATTCTAATTTCTATTGAGTGATGACTTGTCACTTACGTGGCATGAAGAGGGTCCTTTTCCTAATAGCATCATCAAAGCCAAATAGGCCAACACAATCCCAATAAAACTGTATCTCACGATTGATTTTGCTACGAAACTCAGGATCAGGTACCATCCTATGAATACAGGAATGGAGCCCTTCCATCACCTCGCCATTAAAATCAAAGCCGCATTTGTATGAAAATGCGGGGTTGAGAAAGAGTGTTGTTGCATGAATGGGTCGATGAAGCATCCTTGTCCACTGACTATCAATCACATCCCATAACATCATATGCCTATCAAGGCCAGCAGAACCCTTTTTTGTATAATAAGAACGATGGCCTCCTTGGCCCTATCCATGGCCTCATACAAATAAGCCATTGCAGGCTTCTCCCCATCTATCAATCTGAGAACCTTTACTATAGGTTTCACTAACTGAGCATGCTTCTTCTACTCCACGCCAAAACATCTCAGCGTACACCATTTTTGCAATGGCTTTCCTGTCCTGTCTCCTGTTGTATCTACAATTACGCTAGTCATCAAACACAAACATTTGCTTCAACTTGAACTGACATCGAAGAAAAGACTAAAGAGTAATAAAGTTTGTGGCAAAACGTGTGATCGCAGGACGCCGCGACTCCTTGTTTCTAGTGAACTTCCTCATGAGGCTAAGAACAAAAGCATGGTTATAAATAAACTTGGGGACGCTCCTAACCATATCAACCGCCTCCTTGATGAAGGAGAGTTTCCCCATATCCTCAAGCAACAAATCGAGACAATGTGTTGCACATAGAGTCCAGAACAATGTGTGATGCTTCTCCATAAGCATCTTTCCGTCAGACACATAATTAGCTGCATTGTCCGTTATGACTTGCACCACATTCTGCACACCAATCTCCAGAATGAACCTATCTAACAACTTGCATATCGTTGCTGCATCTTGATATGTTTTGATGCATCCACTGATTAAATAAACATGGTACCTTTAGGACAATGTACCAAGAAATTTAGAAGGGTTCTACCCTTCCTATATATCCAACCATAAGACATCACAGTGCATCCAGTAACTTCCCATGTTTTTTTCGACTCCGCCAATCTAGAGTTGATGTCGTGCTTTTCTACTCTAAGAATTACCCCCCACAACTCCTCATATGTAGCACTGTTGTACCCTAGGTCCACAACAACAATAGCATCACACATTGGCTGCCAAAATGGATTGGTTTTGGTGATGTTGAGAGGTAAATCGCTCCAGAAAAGACACCTCCCCATGACTCTATCTGCTTCTTGCTTCTCCTTTCTTTTAACAAGTGATTTTATTCCAAGTTGTGATCCATGTCCAGTTCGTGGAACAAAAAATAACGACCTCGCGCTAGCAGTAGCAGGTGATGCTGTGGAGTCCCTCCCACTACCCTCAACATCAAAATCAAGAGAAGATATCCCGAAAGATCTACCTGCATGTTCAACCTTGTTTCTTTATGTCTCTTCCTTCTTTCTGTCTTTTTCGTCAATTGCCTCAAGAGCTTTTTGTATAGGCTCTGGACTAGAATCTGTACAAATCCCAACATCATGTCCAGTGAGTCTAGGCAAATGGTATTTCAATTGTGTAACCCCTCCTGTCATCTTGGTCCCACACAATTTGCATGTAAGATATGCTCGATTTGTCCCACCATCAGGCTCCCCATACTCCCAAAATGGGTCCAAGGCTTTTGGCATATTTGAATTTTGTAGTGAGCTAACTCAAACCTAGGGCACCAAAAAAAAATTCGAATTAATAAGTAATAACCACCTCATTTTACAAAATATTTTTTTTGCTACATTATTTGCAATGTGAATTCAATGAAAAACCATAAATGACAATAAGAGGGTGCATTTGAAAGTTTAAAAAAAATGTAGTTTGCTCTCCAAATATGGAGAAAACCCTTGCATTTGCTCATGGGCATGAAAATCATAGCAAATGGGAAAGAAAAAACAAGCAAAATGTTTGTAGGCAAATAGGAAAGCAAGAATAATCCTAAACTATGAAAAATTCATTAACATAGGGGTTTATTTGAACATACCTGTTAATGGAAGAAATGAAATTGTCTCACTGTTCTTCAATCTTAGATCAACAAAATCTTCGTTGTTGGTGGTGATAATGGCTATTCAACACTCAAATCCTCCTTGGCAGCAAGCACATAGCTCTCCCCTTCCTTCTCCAACAATCAAAAATAAAAATAAATGAAAAAAAAAAATTGGCCTTTTCTAGCCGCGGCGGCAATTTTTCGCTGTTGCCTGACGATATTTTCGATTGTAGCGCGATATTGTCCTGAGATATCGCCGATATTTCAGAAATATTGCGATATTTTCGGGGAGACAAAATATCGTGATATTTCCTTGGCGATATCTCGTCTCCCCGAAAATATTACGATATTTCTGAATATCGGCGATATTGTCTTCACTAATTATTTCTACCTGAAATTGAAAGAATCATTTGGAAACTAGTAAGTTTATCTTGTGAATTTATAACCCTAAGGATGAAGATTCCTCTTGGGATATATCATATTACAGCATATGAGCCTAGGCTCCCATATGGAGGGACTGAACTCTTTGGAGCAAAGCCAACTTTTGTTTAAAGTTCCTCAATTCCCTTGAAATGAGGGGGTGAGGATCCTCATTAAATGTAACTTTATATTGAGATTTTCACATAAAACCATTTACAATGAAATAAACTATGTGCCAATGAAATGTGTGGCTATCCTTAACCATGCAAGTGTTCCCTAGAAGTGCCCCTTCTAAGAAAGCAAAATTACAAAAAGGGAGTGAAATTGAACATTAAACCATGCCCCCAAAGCCCTAACCATGTGACATTCTCAAAGAACATGTTGAATTGTCTTTATCCTTACCATAGAACACACACGTGGAATTACTTATTCCAACTTTGTGAAGCTTTCTTTTAACAAGCAAGCCTGGAAGCATGAGCCTTCAAAATGCTCTTACACCCCCTTAGCTAGTGCGACTTTGGCTCTCCAAGCGCCAATCTTTTATTTAAGTAGGTGCTAGCATAGTAATTCCTAGTGAATTCATAAAGATACTTCTTATCATAGATATAATATATATATATAGGCTTCCCACTCCATCTCCGATCTCTCCATGCTAGACCTTCGTTATGCACTTGCATTTTGTATGGACAATTTTCTAGAATCATACGATAAAGGCTCACATGAAATTTGGGAATGTAATTTGAGCCCCTTAGATTAGAATGTCTAGATTGGTAGGGATGCGAGCTCCAAGACATCACAAGGTTTCTCAAATTGCCACTAGAGTAAGGCAAAGGTTGTTTTCCAGTTGTTCACACCCTTTTGAGTGTATGCATATCTAAAATCATGAATGCCTTAGCATTTTCAATAATGTCACAAATTTGAAAAGGACCTTTAATTCAGCGATGTGTTATGAATCTGTTAAATTCGGTTTTGGTTTTGCACTAAGACCTTGAAATGGACAATAGCTCATTTATTGAAGAATATCCAACATATGAAGCACAATATAGTGAAACCATATATGAACAAATATTATATAATGGAATAAAGAATAAGATAGATGTTGATACAATGCCCATATATGAACACATATTATATAAGGGAATAAAGAATAAGATAGATGATGATACAATGATATGTGATGTGATGGTATACCTACACACATTGAATAGTGACAATGGTTGGACAATGATGTCTTTGAATTAGGTAAGGGTCATGTCTTTAGATATGTTGTCTCGTGATTTTATTATTATTTATATATTTTATGTTCATTATATCGCTTATCTTTTCAAAGATGTTTTGTCTTCAAAATATTTTATCGAAAATGTTACACCGTTGTTCTAGTTTGCAATGCTTTGTTACAAGTCTATTATTGAGGTTAAAGACATGAGTTCTAGTTTGCAATTCTTGTCATAATTCTTCATTGTTGAAGTTAAAGACAAAAGACTAAGTAGAATAGTGAAAGGGTTGGAGCAACCTAATTGAGAGTGTGTCTACAACTTTTGTTTTGAGGCTTAATTGCACCATAATTAATATTCTTGGGAATATAGTTCAAGCTTTGTCTTTGTCTCAACAATGTTGATATGTTGATTTGTTAAAAGTATTGGTTCTTATGATTAGAGTGTCGATAGAATGTCCTTGTGACATGATATTTTCTTATTGGACTTGTAGTGTTTTCTTGTTTCTTTTTTGGTAGTATATCTTCTTTGCACACTTGTATTGTTTTGTTGATCATCAAATATTATTGGTACACTTGTATTATTTTGTTGATCATCCAATATTATTGGTACACTTGTATTATTTTGTTGATCATCAAATATTATTGGTAGAGATACTTGGATTTTTCATTGTTTGTACTTCAACCTCTGAAGATATTCCTACATCACTTCAAGTGGATTTGCATTTCTTTGGATTTCTGATTTTTGATGTTGATTTGATTTATATTGCTTCCTTTCTTCATGGTTTGAATTTTATGTCTAATGATTTCTTTAATTCAATAAAATTGATCATTGTTTCTTTTTTGGTAGTATATCTTCTTTGCACACTTGTATTGTTTTGTTGATCATCAAATATTATTGGTACACTTGTATTATCTTGTTGATCATCAAATATTATTGGTAGAGATACTTGGATTTTTCATTGTTTGTACTTCAACCTTTGAAGATATTCTTATGTCGCGTCAATTGGATTTGCATTCTTTTGATTTCTGATTTTTGATGTTGATTTGATTTATATTGCTTCCTTTCTTCATGGTTTGAATTTGATGTCTAATTATTTCTTTAATTCAATAAAATCGATCATTGTTTCTTTACAAGTCAATGCTACCGTGTTGGTAAGTTGCTCTAACAATATCTCTAGGGACTTTTTAATTTGTGTAAGTTTTGATTATGATCCTTGAATGCAAAACAACTTCATTATTTTTTGACTTCTTGAATTTATTTTTAAAATCTTGATTATATAGCTTTTATATATTTTTGTTGGTATTTTTCTTCAAACCTTGTTTTTCTAGTTCTAATTTTCAATAACACTACTTTTTATCCTTTGAATTTTTTATGTGTAAATAGTTTTTTATTATAACATTCTAGATAAGAAATTTCTTTGATTTTGAGATATAATAATTTTTTATTGAATTAGTACTATCTTTTAATTCCTGACCTCTGCAATGAACATCCGATTACAATTTTCCCGGGGGGAATTATGTTCATCTATTGAGCCCTTCGATTAAAAATTTTCGAAGGGAATTATCTTCATCAACTGAACCCTTCCATTTAAAAAATTTCTGGGGGGATGATGCTCATCCGTTGAGCCCTTTCTCTAATTGCAAATTATTGTTACTCTCAATAATTTTTAATTTTATTTTCCAGTTACTTTCAAAGTAGACTGGGAACCCACAAAATAATATTTTAATAATTATCACTTTTAAATGTATAGGATACTCTATTATTGCATTTTAATAAGCCAACCCCTTATTTATTCTATTTGTAGGATATAATGTATATGCACCAAAATAAATAAACATATATTTATTTATTTATTAGCGTCGTTGAATTCGGCTCGCGACCTTTTGTTTTAATGGGGGTTCAAAGGACAACATGGTTTTGTAGAGCATCAATGAAACCATGCATTCAATAGAGTTGCAATGGATTGGATCACAATTGATTTGTGCCTTCTGTACATTGACTCTCATTGGGGTGGCAGTTAATCAAAAACCTTTATTTTTTCTATTTAATTATTTGATCGTTGATAAACGTTATTTCCCTTGACAAATTACTACTAACCAATCAGTTGTAGGTGGTTACAATGGTCAAGGGTTTGAATTAATACTATGGAAGTATTATCGATGGATTTGAAAATAATATTAATGACATCCCATGAAGTAAAATGTTAGTCACCCATACGATGGTCTGGGATATCAATAACCTTGATAGTCTATAGAATTCTGTTGGCTTATTGGTGGCTTACAGATTTGAATTCATATATTTTCCCGACAACTTACTTGATGGCTAGACGATAACTATGAACACATGTTCATATTTTTGTGTTTCCTCTCATGGCAAATCGAGTAGATTAGTAACCCAATGTGGAAATGCTACACGTAATGCAAGACGTCAATCTGCTAATCTGGCCTGATTCTTAGGTAAGCCACCTAATTTGTCTCTTTCTTTGTGTGTTTCTAGCATCTCAATAGTTTAGGACTGTACTTTGATGATTGCGGTTCTTTGCAAGATTTTGGGCAATTCTGATAAAAAAAAGTGTCAAAAACCCTCCAAAACATTTTAGCAAATAACTTATGGTGATTGTTATTCTCTGCTAACAACTAAAGTTTATGGTACATCTAATAATTGATAGGGATCGATTCCGTAGATACAACGTGACCTCTTTGCTAATCAATAGCAGCAGACTCGTTATAATGCTTGTTATTTTTGTTGAAAATGTAACTAGTTTTGGTCTTATTAATTGTTGTACTCATTTCAATATGTATCCTATGTAACAAATGAGAAAAGAAAAGAAAATTTATTATCAAAGCATGGGTTTCATGCTCATTATTGATGGTATTCTTGGTAAAAGCATGTTCTTTGTGCTTCTAGGGTTTGTTAGGACTTGGGATTTATTGCCTTGAGTCAAAGGAGTCAACATCATGTTTATAATGCCCTTCCAAACAAAGCAATATTTGTAAAAAGAGTTATTTTTTAGTCTAGAAAGTCTTGGAAGCTTCAAAGTACAAGTCAACCCTAGGAACATCAAGTCGGCCTAAAGGAGGAAATTTTTTCCCCTTGAGAAGGTTATATAAAGGAGCAATTTGACCTCATTTGAGAAACACTCACTCACAAGTTCAATCTATCAAGCAAGAATTCGATATGTCGCTGGGAAGCAAGAAGAAGAAGAGCGAAAGTCAATGAGAGGTTGGAAGGACAAAATCTCTTGTTTTTTGGGCTCTACCTATTTCACATGTGTGGAATTTTAGGGTTTTTGGGCTACAAGAAGAGGCCAAAATCGCAAGCTTGAGTTGTGATGGGATGAAGTGCAAAATCTTGTAGTTGAAAGGGAGAAAACCCTATATTGACTTCATTGACCTTGGGAGAGTTGTCTTGATCTAGGAAGGTCTCAAGAGGAGGCTGGATTAGGGTTTCGAGAGAAGTTGCAAGTCTGAAATTGTAGGGTTGAAGTTGTATTGTGTGTAGCAGTTTGGTGCAGAATCAAGGAAGGACTTGAGGAAGGGATGACTTGGTACTAGGAGAAGGACTAATCTAGGGTTTGGGTCTTTGTATCTCATTTGAAGCAAATTCTAAGAAGAGAAGAGTTTTTGGGTTTCCCCTTGGAGGGGTTTTGCCCTAGTTGAGAGCCTAATATTTGTGTCCTCCATTGTTGTAGTTTATGTGCTTGATACTTGTTTGATGAAAGATCTAACTAAAAGAACACAAGAGAGATAATAAGTTCACAAGAAATTATTAAGGTTATGGAAAAATAAGATTAATAAGTTACCACTTCCCATTTTTCAACATGGTATCAGAGCTAAGGTGAACTGCTGATTTTTTATAGCGTTGAATATGCTCTAGCCTTGAAATTTGGAGGAGAGGCTAAGGCACATGAGATCTACAAGACCCAGAAATCGTTTTGAGAATTCCACCCTTATGTGGAGCTATTGAAATAATTAATATTTTTAATGGGTTCCTAAGTCTAAACTTAGGAAAATAAAAATATTAATGGGTATTAATAAAGATAATGGTGAGAACCTTCTAAGAGACGAGGATCAAGTCTATTTTAATCTTAGTCGTTGATTAGGGACTTAATTTCGGCCGTTGATTCGTTAACAAGAAAAGTATAAGAGAATACTTCAGGATCATTTGGAGACACAAGGACAGATACCCAATATCTCTAGGAAAATCAATTCTCAAGTAAAGGAGATTGATTTCAAAGGGAGAGTTGTATGGCAGAGGAAGAGGAGGGCATCAACAATAGGGAGTGACTGAGGAGGAGGTGACGCAGGGACATTGGGAGATAGTGTCGAGAGAAACACAATCTAAAGGAGAGACGCAGGCTGACGCAAAGGGACGCAAAGCCACTTAGAGCCATGCAGAGTGACGCAGAGGCGATGCAAGAATGGGAGAAGGGTCTCCAAAGTGTCAGGAAGTCTCAAAGGGAAAGTCTCGGGTGTTTTCTTTCAGTTTCTCTATAAAATCATTTTTTTGTAAAAGAAATTGTTGTTGAAGACTAATAAAGCCCTCATCTGTTGCACTAGTTTTCCCACATTAGGTTTTTTCGAGGACAATTGTCCAAAACTAACTGTGTTGATGTGATTGGTTCTTGTGCATGTATTTTTTCTCTAGGTAATTGCGTGATAACTGTAGTAGAATTTATTTTAATATGTGTTGAAGGGATTTCGTAAATAAGTTATTGTGAATAATAACTAGGTGAAATAAATCAGTTGTTGCAGTAGAATTTTAGTTTAGAAATTTTCACATGGTATCAGAGAAAAGATCTGACAACAGGAGAGGGAAATCAACTATGGGTCAAGAGCATGATGCAGAGGCATCCACTCAAGGGGACTCGCACAGATTTCTAGAAGCGTGCACAAGGGACATGAATTACAATTATTCTATGCTAGCTCCTATATTGGAAGAAGAAGTCGCTTGCTTAGCAAGCTCTGCCTCCTCTGAGGTTTGGCATATAGACAGTGGAGCTTCCTGGCATATGATAGGAATCCGATAATGTTTTTCAGATTATCAGGAAGAAAGAATGAATTTTCAGATCACCATGGGAAATAAGACAAAGTGTACTCCAGTAGGAAGAGGTACTGTGTTCTTTCCAACCGAAGCAAGAGAGTGGCTTCAAGTAACCAATGTGTTGCATATGCCAAGACTGGGGATGAACTTACTCTCTGTATCTCAACTTCAAAACAAGGACTATGGCATTTTCTTCATTAAGGAGAAAGTATATGTCAAACACCCGAGTTGGAAAAAGAAGGCCTAGATTGGAATGAGAAGTAATATGTTGTACTGGTTGCAACTAGAATCACCAGTGGCACTGATAGGTAGTAATGGAGAAAAAGATTTTAATGAACTATGGCACAGGAGGATGGGACACTTACACATTGGGGCTCTGAGAATTCTCAGGAAAACAGTATAAGGAGTTCCAAAACTAAGTACCGAACAAAATGATGTATGCAGAGGGTGCGCTCTGGGCAAGTATGCCAAAGCAATTTTTTCCAAAAGTAACAATAGGGCTAAGAGTGTGCTAGGATTGATACACCTAGATATCTATGCACCTATGTCCACAAAAGCTCTTAGTGGTGCCGAATACTTCATCACCTTCATTGATGACCATTCCAAAAAGACTTGGATCTACTTTCTGAAAACCAAGGATGAGGTTTTTGGTTGATTCAAAGAGTTCAAGGCTCTAGTGGAGAATCTGACAAGAAAGCCAATAAAAGTGTTGCGATCATACAATGGTGGAGAGTATGTTGAAAAGGTCTTCATTGATTTTTGCGCTATGGAAGGCATCAAAAGAGAGTGGACAACTCCCTATAATCCGGAGTAGAATGGAGGAGCAAAGGAAAAAAAGGACTATTGTGGAAGAAACTAAGATAATGTTGTATGATCAGGATATGCCTAAATTTCTATGGGCAAAGGCATGCAGCACGATAGTTTATGTCTAGAACAGGACTCCACAAAGGGCATTGGGAGAAATCACTCCGGAGAAGGTCTTCATAGGGAAGACACCTGAAGTCAGTCATTTCAGGATATCTGGGAGTTTAGCGTATTGTTGTATACCCAAATAAAAGAGAGAAATTAGATCAAACTGGTTAGAAAGAATATTTTGTGGGGTATAGCGAGAATGCTAAGGCATATAGAGTCTATCTTCTAAGGAGTAGGAAGGTAGTAGTTCGGTGGTATGTAAAGTTCATAGAGGACAGAGCTTTTAGGAAATCTCGAGAAATGCCTTCCAAGGAGAAGTTGAAAGACGAGTCGTTGGTCAAACCACTTCGACCAACGGAAACTATTACTAGAAATTCTCCTGAAGACAAAGCTTCAGAACAGGAGGAATCTCAGGAAGAGGAAGAGCTGATAAATGTACCTACTACCAGGGGAAGAATGAGTCGGGAACTCTGACAGATTCTACATGATGTAGAGGACTTCATTGGTGCACCCAGGAATAATAAAAGGGAGCGAAGACAGCCAGACAGATATCAGGCCTTAGTAGCTCAAGTTGGGGAAGCTTTTAGTTTTCAGGAGGCCATTCAACATCAAGTTTAGATGCTATGGTGGAGGAATACAATTCTATAATGGTCAGTGATGTCTGGCAAGTGGTACCTAGGCCTCATGACAGATCAGTGGTAGGTTCGAGATGGATCTACAAGGCCAAATATGTTGCAGATGACAGTGTGGAGAAATACAAAACCAGGTTTGTGGCTAATGGACATGCTTAGAAGAAAGGGATAGATTATGAAGAAACCTTCATCCCAGTAGCCAGGTATACTTCTATTAGAACCATGATATCTCTTGCAGCACAAATGGGGTTGGAGATTCATCAGATGGATGTCAAGACGACATTCTTGAACGAGGCAATAGAAGAGGAAGTATAGATTGAACAACCAAAAGGTTTTGAAACACATGAGAGTAAATCTCATGTATGCAAATTAAAGAAAGCCTTGTATGGGCTTAAACAGGCACTTAGAGCATGGTACGGTTGAATTGATGGCTACTTGCAGAAGATGGGGTTTGTCAAGAGTGATGCAAACCCTAATCTCTACTATCTAGTCGTAGAGAATGAGCCTCTAATCCTAGTGTTATATATGGATGATCTCTTCCTGACATGATCATTCAGGCTCATTAAAGACTGCAAGAAGAACCTAGCCACAAAATTGGACATGAAGGATTTGGGACAAATGCATTATTTCCTGGGGTTGGAAGTTTGGAAACAGAAGTGTGAGATCTTCCTTAGACAAGGGAGGTATGCTACAGAAAACTTGAAGAGATTCAGGATGCATGATTGTAGACCTATGGCTACTCCAATGATCACCAACTGGAAGAAGATTGATGCATCAAAAGATAAAGACATTGATCCCACCTTGTACATGCAGCTTATAGGGTCCCTGATGTATCTGGTCAATACCAGGCCAAACATTTGTTATGTTGTCAACACCCTCAGTCAGTTCATGGTGGAACCTAAGAGGGCGCATTGGGCAGCAACCAAACATGTTCTCAGGTACATACAAGGAACAATCGAGCATGGATTATTGTACACTAGAGGCAATGACATCAGGCTGAGTGGGTTCACTGACGCAGATTGTGCTGGAAGTTCAGCAGATCGAAAAAGTAGAACTGGGTACTATTTCAACATTGGATCGGGAATGACCTCCTGGTGTAGTAGGGAACAAAAATCTGTGGCTCTGAGCTCAACTGAAGCAGAATATATGGCAACTAGCACAACTTCGTGTGAAGCCATATGGCTTAGGAAATTGCTTGTGAATCTATTCAGGAGAAGGATGGAAGCGACTAGGATCATGTGTGATAATCAGAGTTGCATCACGCTCTCTGAGAATCCAATATTTCATGATCGGTCGAAGCACATTGATATCGGTGTCACTTTTTCAAAGACTATGTCCAACGAGGGGCAATACAGTTGAGGTACACTCCTATAGGACAACAGGTGGCAGACACAACCACCAAGGCTCTAAGAAGAACAAAGTTTGTTTATTTCAAGGAGAAGATGGGGATGGTAAAGAATCCATTTCAGTAGAAGAAATGGATAAGTGTCAAGAGTTATAGTGCAGAAGTTAGCAATGGCAGTGCTATGGGCCACATGATGCAAGATGTTGAGAGGGAGCTGCAATACAGGTGCAGCAGTGGCAGTGGCAGTGACATGGGCAACAATGTAAGGGATGTGGGGCAGCAGGCCAAGCATCAACACAGGTACCGATGCAAAAGATCAATGTGATGTTTCTATAGTGAAGCATTTCTAGAGCACATTCCTTGCTAAGAGGGAGTGTTGATTTTTTATAGCATCGGATGTGCTCTAGCCTTGAAATTTGGAGGAGAGGCTAAGGCACGTGAGATCTCCAAGACCAAAAAATCATTTTGAGAAATTCCACCCTGATGAGGAGTTATTAAAAAATTAATATTTTTAATGGATTCCTAAGTCTAAACTTAGGAAAATAAAAATATTAATGGGTATTATAAAGATAAGGGTGACAAGCTTCTAAGAGACGAGGATCAAGTTTGTTTTAATCTTAGTCGTTGAATAAGGACTTAATCTTGACTGTTGATTTGTCAACAGGAAAAATATAAGAGAAGACCTGAGAATCATTTGGAGACACACCGACAGATACTCAATATCTCTAAGAAAATCAATTCTCAAGTAAAGGAGATCGATTTCAGAGGGAGAGTTGCAGGGTGGAGGAAGAGGAGGGCATCAACACCAAGCAGTGACTGAGGAGGAGGTGACACAAGGACAGTGGGAGACAACGCAGAGAGAGACACAACCCTCACGCAGGCTGATGCAAAGGGACGTAGAGCCACTCAGAGCCATGTTGAGCCACACAGAGTGACGTAGGGGTGACGCAGGAGTGGGAGTTGGGTCTCCAAAGTATCATAAAGTCTCAAAGGGAAAGTCTCGGGTGTTTTCTTTCAGTTTCTCTGTAAAATCATTCCTTGTAAAAGAAATTGTTGTTAAGATTAATAAAGCCCTCATCTGTTGCACCGATTTTCCCACATTGGGTTTTTTCGAGGACAGTTGTCCAAAACAATTGTGTTGATGTGATTGGTTCTTGTGCATGCATTTTTCTTCGGGTAATTGTGTGATAACTGCAGTAGAATTTATTTTAATATTTGTTGAAGGGATTTTGTAAATAACTTATTGTGAATAATAAGTAGGTGAAATAAATCAGTTGTTGCAGTAGAATTTCAGTTTAGAAATTTTCACATGAACAAGAAAGGTTGTTGGAAGGACACTAGAAGTTACTTGTCAAGGGGAAGGGAAAAGGAAACTCTCAAGAAAGGACTAAGGAAAAAGACTTTGAGAAGTATTGAAGACTCATTGGTAGAATACCTAAAGTAGGGTTTCTACATTGAAGAAGATCAAGTCTACATCAAGCTCGCATCAAAGGAAGATCTAAGAAGAAGAGTGTCGATCTCTCTCTAGAAGAAAATCTATTTGGAAGGCATCCTTAAAGAAGGAATCAAGGATCTTGGAAAATTTTGTTTCAGGAAACATATTTCAAAGAAGACTCTTCAAGGATCTTGAAGTCATCAGAGAAGGTTGAAGACATCACCAAGGAGAATCTTGATCTCAAGTAAGTAACATATTATTACATCATGTTTGAATCTTCAAGTCATATGGATTCTTTCTACAAAGAGAGCAACAAGCTCATTGTGGCATCAAACTATCTAGCATGGAAGAAAATAATTGACTTGATACTCGCAAAATAAGAAGTAATGGAATATGTCACTGGGGAAATGACTAAACTTGAGAAAAATAAGACACAAGAACTAGAAAAGTACAAGAAAGGGGAAGGGCTCAAAGGATCATAGTTGAATCAATTAAGGATTCTCTTGTTCCATTTGTTGCAAATTTGAAGACTTTTGAGGCCATGTATGATAAGCTAGTGAATTTGTATTTGGTAAGTACAATACGACAGCAGATGTCGTTGAGGAACAACCTATATAGAATGAAAAAATCAAAGGATGAGGATGTGGCATCCTTTCTCGTGAGAGTCTCTCAACTAAGAGACCATCAGCAAGGACTTGGGGAACCAATCACTGAATTTGAAGTAACCATCTATTACTAAATGCATTTCCATGAGAATGGAACAACTTTGCAACAAACATCTACTCCAAGAAGGATTCAACTCCCTTCGATGAGTTTTGGGCGCAGTGTATATTGGAAGAGTCACGGATCAAGGTCAAGGATGATATTGGATGAGCAATCTCAAGCCTTTCTAGCTAAGTCAAGAAGCTGATGAAGGGAAAGTTTGGCAAGTCCTAGGAGAAAGACATGTCCAAAGTGGAACGTTTTGGATGCAATGATTTTGGACACTTGAAGAGGGACTATCCAAACAAGCAGAATAACAAGAGAAAGGAAATGAGTGAAGCTCATGTGGCCAAGGCTATGGGAGAACCTGAGAAGAAGGCAAAGAAGGAAGAAGTGAAGGATCTTTACTACTAAAGAAGGTTCACTAATTGTGAGGTTCTTTATGAAGACTAATCTTTCTTTTAAGATAGTATGTTTTGCATGGCATCATGGAAAGAAGCATATGATAGTAGCATGTCTATAATTTACATGGTTAGGTTGCTTTGTACAGATCATCTAGATAGATGGATAGATAGACCATTTTGCATATTGGTCATCCATGCATTATCTAACATTATGTTAGAGGAAGTAATCTTGCTTAGGTGGATCATCATGATCTTGGAAGAGCCATAATGATGAAAGCTTCTTGGAAGAAGCACTATGAAAACGTCAGGATGTAGGCTCTCTATGAGATATATGAATAGATAGATGATCAGATGAAAGCACAGGAATGCATGTTGGATATATAAAAAATTGGATAGGATTCATATGTAGAATCTTGTGGAAAGAATGTTTTTGATAAAATACTTAGGTATGGATATATGATGCTTGAAAAGAATAGGATTTGACTTACTTAAGGATGTATAAAAGATTAGTACTTTCTTTAGAATATGGAAGATAAAGATTAACATCCAGTATAGTCTCTAGAAGAAAAATTGTAACTTGGTAATCAAGTTTGATCCTTGGGCATTTTGATGCATGAAGGAAGTTTCAAGAGGAGATGGACCATTAGGATATTGTTGGAATGAGAAGGTCATCATGATGAGGTAAGTCCGATTTTCATTATTGTTAGTTATCTAGTTAACATATTATTTTCCTACCTAGAAGAATGTTGCAGGAATATATGTTGGCAATTGAGGAAAGTTCAACTGTATGGGTGAAGGATATTGAGGGAATCTCGATATCTGGTACCTGGCAACTGTGAAGTGAAGATATGGACATCTTGGGATTAAAAGGTAGCGGTGCGAGAAAATAACCTAGAGTTCAACAAAAGATCACTTTAAAAAAGAAGTTATGATCAACTTAAAGTTTGGAAAGGCTCAATGCAATGCCTTCATATCGAAGAAGAAAGTGATGAGCAAGAATATTGGCCTGGAACCTATCAGAAGATTGAAGAGAGAAGGCGGATCCATGATACCTTGAAAGAAATAAAGCTCGATGATGCAAAGGAAAGAGGGAGTCAGGAAGCTATGAAGAATTGGTCGTTAATACTCTTATAAAGACAAGTTGTAAGGCTTGTAATGATGACTTCCCAAATAAAAAGGAAGTCAAGATCTCCTCTGAAAGGGAGTAATGGAGTCTCCTTGTATAGGAGCAAGGTTCTATTCTCAAGATTAAAGGAGAATAGGGATGTCCTCTTTGATTGAGAGGGAGTGATGTTGGACATCACATGTGCATTCTCTTCTTCAGGTGATGAAGAGAGAATGACAAAGGATTGGATAAGCATGTGTGGTTTCCTTGAGGATAAAACATCCAAGAAAGGAAAGGTACTGACACTTTGTGTTAGTTTTTGTAGCATCAGATGGTGTTCTAGTCTCAAGACTTTGTGGAGAGGCTAAAACACATGAGTTCTCCAAAACTCAAAAATTGTTTCTAGAAATTCCACCTAGAGATAGCTCAATTAAATTAATTGGCCATCATTTAAAATTTTCCTTGGTTTAACTTAGGAAAACTGGTTAATTAATGATAACTAATTGAGAAATGTGAGAACTATCTATAAACTCACACAGATCGACTTAGAGATGATCTCAGCCATCGGTTAAGTTTTAATATTGGTCGTTGGATTCCCAACTAAAGATTATAAGAAGAGGTCGATGTGTAGATGGAGAAATACACATCACAGTGAGGGAAAGCTAGCAAAGCAAGTTACTTGGGCAGTTCGAGCTAGCCAGTAGTGGAGTTCAAGCCAAAGAGAAGATGCGAGGCTAGAGAGGGGCAGAGACAGTGATCCGGTGAAATAATTTCTAGTTCTTGAGAGGCAAGAGAGGAGGCTGAATTATTTTCCCCAAGAGGTCGCGCAGGGCCTACGCAAAGCCTCAAAGAAGCAGTTTGATTTAGCTAGAGAGGAGGTTGTTTTAGTTTCCATATGCCAGGAGGATTTTCCAATAGGCAGGAAAGACACTTCCCCAGTTAGCAGCAAGCGAGACAAATTGATTAGCATAAGTTCCAAGTTGAGCGTGTGACGGACTATGTAGAGCTGACACAGAGCCTCCTCAGAGGGTTTGGACAACTTGCCTTTTAGTTGTCAGTTTGAGCCGGGATTACTTGGAGACTAGGGTAAATTCCCTAAGGTTATTTTTCTGGTGTTTCTCTCAAATTAGATAGTGAGTTGGGCATCCAAATTTATGGTACTCAAAACTCATTGTTGCTTAATAATAAAACCCTCAGTTGCTGCACCAGTTTTCCCGCATTGGATTTTTCTGGGGACATTTGTCAAAAAATAATTGTCAATTTTTGTGTGTGTTAGCATTTCGCAGTTCCTATTTTTGCTTCCACGATATTTTATTTGGTGAAGATATTGCAGTGTGAATATTTCGTTATTTTTCCGTTAACAAAATAAACTGCATAATTAATTTATCAGTTAGAAGAAATATTTCCAGTTGTTGTATTTCAAGGAATTTTCACATAGTATTGGAGTCAGGTTTGATAGACAGAAGGCTCAAAGTCAAAAGAGGAAAATTTCGTTGTTCGGAGGGAGCAACAAGATGAGATTTTCAAGGGCTACGTAGTGCCTAGCCAGCCAATGCGAATTGTTGGACAGGGGTTCTATTTTCAATTGCAGGTGGTAGGAAAATTCGATTTGTCCGAGGAAGTGATTCCAACAAGCAGAGGGAGCAATAGCTCAATATTTTCACAGTAGATTTCTTGTTTGGGCACAAAGGGTTTGTAGCAATTTGATAGAAGCAGATTCAGTGTCAAGTGGAAGAGAAAGTGCACACACAGAGGCAGAACCAACAGGTAGAACTACACATTCCAAAAGAGAGTGTGAGTTGTAGTTCAAACAACCGAGTAGGAAAAGGAGGAGATTCTTGTTTATTTTTTCCCAGTTTTTGAGTTTCACAAATTTTGCAGTTTTACAAAGATGGTTGTACGAGATTATTAGAGGAGGTCGCACGAGTTAGCTAGATTACATATCTAGATAATAGATCGAGTTCCAATTGTCGGAGACAAATGTTGGAGGAGGTGTGATTTGTTTAGTGCAAGTTGCAAAGTGAAGAAGAATCCTAGACACAGGTCGATTTCAAAAGGAGATAGTGAGGCACTAGATCTAGGAGGAAGAGAAGCTTGATACCTATGCATACCAAGCTGGGTAGGGTCCTACACAGATGCAACAAGGATATCAGTCAGATTAGTTCCATATTGTTGCTGCAGGGGCCCACAGCATCATAGTAGCAGGTTCAGTGTCAGCAAGTGCAGTCAGTTATTCAAATGACAACTGCATAACTAGTTGCAGCCAATGCATATGAGACAATTGTATAACTAGTTGTAGCGAAATAGGCAATCTGAATTTCCCAATTGCGGGATGCAGGTGCATCTCCAGTGAGAATGTTCCAAGCGCAGAGCTACGCAGTCTAGTTCCAATACAGGAGGACAATGCAAGTTGCGAAGAGGGAGCAAAGAGATTTCTCATAGGGAGATCGAGACTAAGAGGGAGTCTGGCTTCAAAGGGAGCAACCCTATGGAAGCTAACGCTCCAGAATTTGGGTAGATCAAACTCATTATTGCAGTAGTTGCAGCAGCAGTGCGGAAGCATAGTAGTAACAGTGATAGTATGAGTAGATCAAATTTCACCATGTATGTAGCTATACCTCTAAGACAGAGGTGGGATGATATAGAGTTGTAGTCCCGAGTTGCGCAGAGATTTGAGAAGGGTCCATAGAGGTGAGCATCGGATGGTGGTTCCTCATGGATCATTACCTTTTCTACAAGGGCCCACAATATTCAGCAGCAGGAGGATCAATGTCGGCTAATGCAGTCAGATTCCAGAGTGGTAGTTGTAGACTAGTTGCAGTCAGATGCTGAGGAGTGTAAAGCAGAGTTGATAGTAGAGCAATAGGCTCAGTGCAAAATCAATAAGTAGTGTAGATTTCCCAGAGGACAGTGCAAAGGCTAGTAGCAGTCAGAGACTTAGAAGACAATTGGATGACAGAGACACAGTTGATTCAATATTTTGGATGCTTCTCAATTGCAATGTCTGCAGTAGCAACAACAACAGTGAGATGGGTGTTAGTTGGGTTGCAGTGCGAATGCAAAATTGGCATCAGTACAAGTCGTAAAGTGCAGCGTCAGCAACAACACAGATGCAAGTTGATTCATTTATAGTTGATAGCAGATGAATCGGGGTTAGCGGAGTGGTCGGTGGATAGTGGCAGGCAGATACAGTTGTTAGACATCAACAACATGGGAATATGTTATGGAGATGGAGTTGGAGAACACCGTCCTCACTAAGAGGGAGTGTTAGTTTTTGTAGCATCAGATGGTGTTTTAGTCTCAAGAGTTTTTGGAGAGGCTAAAATACAAGAGTTCTAAAAATTCCGAAAATCATTTATAGAAATTCCACCTAGAGTAGCTCAATTAAATCAATTGCCCATCATATAAATTTTTCCTAAGTCTAATTTAGGAAAATTGGTTAATTAATAGTAATTAATTGAGAAAGGTGAGAATTATCTAGAAACTCACGTAGATCAACTTGGAGTTGATCTCAGCCATCGATTAAGTTTTAATATTGGTCGTTGGAGTCTCAACTGGAGATTATAAGAAGAGGTCAATCGGTAGATGGAGAAATACACATCACAGTGAGTGAAAGCCAACAAAGTGAGTTCCTTGGGCAATTTGAGCTAGCCAGTAGCATAGTTCGAGCCAGAGAGGGTACACAGTGTTGACAATAATACTGAGAGGGGGGTGAATCAGTATTATCTAATTCTTTTACCAAATCTTTCTTATTTATACTTTGACTTATTTTTGCATACCAATACCATAAATAATGAGCATGAACAAGAAAATCAGACAGTCACATCAAAGAACACCAGATATAAGGTGGAAACCCAATGTGGGTGAAAACCACCTGCTGCAATATGTCTCTATCTTCTTCAAAAATTAGAAACTCCTTTTACAATGGTCTTGCTACTGGTGCAGTCCTTTACCAGTACGCAGGCTGCAACCTACAGAGAGCTACAAACTCTCTCTCGTTTTCCAGTCTCTCCTGGAAGGGAGCTACAACCCCTACTTCTTTTCAAGGACCACTTTTCATAAATTTTCAAACTGGATCCATATACATCAAATGATTATCAAGTACATGTAACTTATACAGTCAGCTATAATAACCAGATCAATAATAATAGAACAAAACCCAGAACACCTTATCAACAGAAAAATTCAACCAACAGAAGATCTTAACACAGATACACGGGTTTTCTTGTTACTGGACTGCGTTGCTACGCACTGCACCCTCTGCCTCTCTGTGTATACCCACAGAGTTCCTTCCGCTGTACTGCGTGTCCACGCAATTCTCCTTTCACTGATCTGCGTACAGTACGCACTCAAATGTACTATCGCGTCGCGTACTGCAAGGTAGGCACACACCCAGAAGAACTAACGCGCCGCGTACTGTCACCGTAGGTACGCACCCAAAAACACTGTCGCGCCGCGTACTTAAACAGCAAGCACGCACCTGAAGCACTGACGCGCTGCGTACCCACGCACTTCACCTTTGTCACCTCTGCGTACCCACGCGTTGCACCTTCGCCTCTTCTGCGTACCCACGCACTGACCCTTTGTTTCCTCTGCATACCCACGCACTGCCACTGTTGATCACCTGCGCACCTCTGATTAGGGCCAAAATACAGTCAGATACTCAGATCTGATCTTGCGCTCGAGAAATCACCCTTCACAGATTCG
>APFE031158124.1:0-13703 GCA_000404065.3 Pinus taeda | reverse complement strand
ATCACGAACAATACATCCATTTGATCTGAATATTACCTCGGTTCTTTGATCACACATCTAACTGACGCTCAGAAGATTATGTTTTAATCCATCAACATACAAAACATTTCCAGCCTTGACTTGTTCTTTTAACTGAGCAACACCCTTTCCTTTTATAGTAGCTGGAGTATCATTTCCAAAAGAAACCTTCTTTCTTTTTTCTAGAGCAGAATATGACTCAAGTTTTTCTTTATCACCAGTCATATGCTTTGAACATCCACTGTCAATGTACCATAGATTTTCTTGTCTCTCTGCATAAAACGCTATCCCACATCTTTCTATTTGAGGTTCCTTTATTCTCCATGTTTTGGTGCTTGAAGCTTGTTCCTTTTTCTACTGTAACCTGCTCCTGCATTCAAAATCTTCATGACAAAAGTTATTGCAAATAGAACATTGTTCCCTTTTCGGTTGTAACTTGCTCCTACATTCAGAATCTCCATGACCAAAGTTATTGCAAATAGAACATTCAACTTCATTTTCAGGAGCTGAAAATTTGTTATAGGTCCTTTTTGAAATCCCAGTCATTCTCCTTTGTTTTTGAGCTTCTCTAGTCATGATTGTTTTATATGCAACACATTGAGCTGCTTTGTGACCAAAGTTATGGCAAGAAAAGCATTGTCCATTGAAGAAACTTCTGCGGTTATCGAATCTACCTGCCACGTGATTGTAATCTCTATTGTTATTCATTCTTGAATGAGATTGAGAAAACCTTACCTATGGCTGGTTGTAACCTTTGTTCATTCTTAAAACAGCTTGTTGATGGCCTTTATTTGCAATTTGTCCCTGCTTTACCTGATAGTCTCCATTGTGCTTTTGCTCACTCCCTTTTGCTACCTCAAGATAACTCTTTGAAGTGGATGCTTGAGAAGTTTCTCCAGTATAGCCCGAACCTGTCTTGTTTAGAGGAGAACGCTGAACATTGATAATCTCATCTAGAGTTTCAGATCCTTTGACAAACTTTAGATTAATTGCTTTTGTTTTCTCAATCTCTTTTCTAAGAGCAACAATTTCACCTTCTAACTTTTCAAAATGTTTTTCCTTTTCATCAATTTGAATTTGTAGAGTATCAATGATCATATTCTTTTCTTCTATACCTCTCTTGAGTCTAGTAATTTCTTCATGAAAGTAATCCACATCTATAGCATCCATATAATCATCATCTTCAAATGCCATTAACAATTTATATTCATTACTCGTTCATCTTCATCACTGTTTGATAGACCATCACTATCTTCATGAGTGTAGTAGCTTTTCTTACTTGCACTCTGTTTCTTGTTCCATCTAGCAGGTTCCTTTCCTTTATCCTTATAAGGACATTTTGCAGCATAATGACCTACTCTTACACAAGCAAAGCATTTAAAAGGAAACTTACCTCTGAACCTTCCAGAACCCCTTTGAAGATTTCTGACAAAGTTTGATTCTTCTTCCTCTTCTTCTGGGACGTGGCTTGCTTCATAATAATCTCCTTTGCCTGATGCCTTGAAAGCAGCTTCTCTTCTATCTGATGGACCTCCCTTCTCATTTCATAAGTAGTTAGAATTCCATGTAGCTGAGACATAGTAAGAATTCGTAGATTTTCTTTTTCTTTTGCAGATACTTTAGATTCAAACTTGGGGGACAATGATCTTAGAACCTTTTCAACCACAATAGCCTCTTTTATTTCTTCACCCAAATTTTTCATACAATTTACAACTTCATCTACCCGAAGAAAATAGTTAGCCACACTTTCATCATTATACATCTTGAGAGTCTCATACTGAATCCTGAGAGTTTTGAAGTTTGGCACGCTTTACCTGTTCATCTCCTTCATAGCTCGTGACAATTTTGTCCCATATCTCTTTTGCGGATTTATAGTGCATTACCTTCATGAATTCCGATTGGGATATACATCCTAATAGGGTACTGACTGCTTTTGCGTTTGTTTCATACTTCTTTTTCTCGTCTGCATCTGTAGGAGTAGTTGAAGGAAAAGCATAGCCTGTCTCTACGATGTTCCAAACTTCTGTACCAAGAGATTGAAGATAGGCAGTAACTCTTACCTTCCAATAATTGAAGTTTGTCCATCAAAACCGGTGGCCTGATAGATGCTTCCCTCTCGTAGTTGCTCATGATGAAAGATCTTCCTTCAAGCGATCAAGCTTCTTTAGAAGGACCTGCTCTGATACCAATTGTTGAAAATAATACTGAGAGGGGGGTGAATCAGTATTATCTAATTCTTTTACCAAATCTTTCTTATTTATACTTTGACTTATTTTGCATACAATACCATAAATAATGAGCATGAACAAGAAAATCAGACAGTCACATCAAAGAACACCAGATATAAGGTGGAAACCCAATGTGGGTGAAAACCACCTGCTGCAATATGTCTCTATCTTCTTTCAAATTAGAAACTCCTTTTACAATGGTCTTGTACTGGTGCAGTCCTTTACCAGTACGCAGGCTGCAACCTACAGAGAGCTACAACTCTCTCTCGTTTTCCAGTCTCTCCTGGAAGGGAGCACAACCCCCTACTTCTTTTCTCTCAAGGACCACTTTTCATAAATTTTCAAACTGGATCCATATACATCAAATGATTATCAAGTACATGTAATTTATACAGTCAGCTGTAATAACTAGATCAATAATAATAGAACAGAACCCAGAACACCTTATCAACAGAAAAATTCAACCAACAGAAGATCTTAACACAGATACGCAGGTTTTCTTGTTACTGGACTGCGTTGCTACGCACTGCACCCTCTGCCTCTCTGCGTATACATGCAGAGTTCCTTCCGTTGTACTGCGTGTCCACGCAATTCTCCTTTCACTGATCTGCGTACAGTACGCACTCAAATGTACTATCGCGCCGCGTACTGCAAGGTAGGCACGCACCCAGAAGAACTAACGCGCCGCGTACTGTCACCGCAGGTATGCACCCAAAAACACTGTCGCGCCGCGTACTTAAACAGCAAGCACGCACCTGAAGCACTGATGCGCTGCGTACCCACGCACTTCACCTTTGTCGCCTCTGCGTACCCACGCGTTGCACCTTCGCCTCTTCTGCGTACCCACGCACTGACCCTTTGTTGCCTCTGCGTACCCCGCACTGCCACTGTTGATCACCTGCGCACCTCTGATTAGGGCCAAAATACAGTCAGATACTCAGATATGATCTTGCGCTCGAGAAATCACCCTTCACAGATTCGCTTTCAACTTCTCTTCTATAGATCAAGCTTTTTTAAACTGAGAACCCAATAGATCAAATCTTAAGATATTCAATTCTCAAAAGATACTTAAGCCAAATGATCTCCTTAGCTTTATATAGGCATGCTCTTCCTCAAATCAAGGATCATGGGGCTCAATAATAATAATAATAATAAACAATACCACGGGCCAAAACCAGGATAACACAATACCGTCGGCTAAATACCATGAGAAACCCCACGTGTGGGCGCTTTACTGCCTTGAAGTGTGTGCACTGGGGTACGCACCCCATGAATGGGCAACCCGCGTATTTAGACGCGGTCCCTGCACGGTATACCTGCGGGTACGCACCTCCTGAAATGTTCTCATGCGTACTTCTTTATTTTCATCAAAAATGAGAGCCATGCCATGGGTGTTGCCATCAAGTACAACATCTGAAACATATAATCATACCAGAACCATAATGCCAACACACAGGGCTAGAGAGGGGTAGAGACAGTGATCCGAAGCAAGATTTTATAGTTCCAGAGAGGCAAGAGAAGGCTAAATTATTTTCTCTAGGGGGCAGTGTAAGGCCTATGTAGAACCTCAAAGAGCAATTCGATTTAGCTGGAGAGGAGGGCATTTCAGTTTCCAGAGGCGAGGAAGATTTTCCGGTAGGTAGGAGAGACAATTCCTCAATCAACAGCAAGTAGGAAAACTTGATTATCATCAATTTTGAGTTGAGCTTGTGACAAGTTGCGCAGAGGTGATACAAAGCATGAGCAAAGGGTTTGGGCAGCTTGATTTTCAGTTGTCAGTTTGAGCCAGAATTGCTTGGAGATGAGGGTAAATTCCCTTAGGTGATTTTGCCAGTATGTCTCTCAGATTCGATAGCCAATTGGGCATCCAAATTTATTGTACTCAGAATTCACTATTGCATAATAATAAAACCCTATGTTGCTGCGTCGATTTTCCCGCATTGGGTTTTTTGGGGACATTTGTCCAAAAATAATTGAGTCAATTTTGTGTGTGTGTGCGCTAGCGTTTCTCAGTTCTTATTTTTTCTTCCACCATATTGTATTTGGTAAAGAAACTGCAGTGTGATTATTTTGTTTTTTTTTCATTAACAAAATAAAGTGCATAATTAATTTATCAATTAGAAGAAATATTTCCAGTTGCTACATTTCACGGAATTTTCACACTTTGAGGATGTGATAGGTATCCAAGAGAAGAGTGGTCGAAGAGGACTGATATTCTTTGAAGACTCGGGATTGGAGATCCGAGATAAGAATAATCCTAAAAGGAGATATCTTGTAGACATTCAAATGGGGTATGTACCTTATAGAGGTAGTGCGGTATCACACATAAATCCTCCCTGCATAATGCTCTTGATTAAAGAAGAGCTTGTCCAATTAGGCCTCAGGGACAGTGTTGGTCATGATGATGATGGTTACACTATGGCTTATCAATCTAACTCTTCTTGTGAGAACTCTTTAGTTTGAGATATGATGTTGCATTGGTTGTACAATTATGAATACCTCCCCAGTTAAGAGGGAGTGTTGAAAATGTAACTAGTTTCAGTCTTCATAATTGTTGTACTCATTTCAATATGTATCCCTATGTAACAAACAAGAAAAGAAAAGAAAGGTTATTATTATCAAAGCATAGGTTTCATGCTCAAAATTGACGGTCTTCTAGGTAAAAGTGTGTTCTTCTTGCTTCTAGGGTTTGTTAGGTCTTAGGATTCATTGTTTTGAGTCAAAGGAGTCAACATCATCTTTATAAGATCGTTCTGGGCAAAAATGTATTTTTAAAAAGAGTTATGTTTTAGTCTAAAAAGTCTTGGAAGCTCTAAAGTACATGTCGGCACTGGGAACATCAAGTCACCCAAAAGGAGGATATTCAACCCCTTGAGAAGGTTATATAAAGGAGCAATTTGACCTCATTTGAGACACACTCACTCCCAAGTTCGATATATCAAGAAAGAATTTGATTTATAGCTGGGAAGCAAGAAGAAGAAAAGTGAAAGTCGGAAGGACAAAATATCTTGTTTTTTGGGCTTTGTCTATTTCACATGTGTGAAATTCTAGGGTTTTTGGGCCACAGGAAGAGTCTAAAATTGCAGGTCCAAGTTCTAGTAGGACGAAGTGCAAAATCTTGTAGGTGAAAGGGATAAAAACTTATATTGACCTCGTTGACCTTAGGAAAGTTGTCTTGCTCTAGGAAGATCTCAAGAGGAGGTTGGATTAGGGTTTCCAGAGATGTTGCAAGTCCAAAATTGCAAGGTTGAAGTTGCACACCGAGTGGTAGTATCGAAGCTGGCAGGTCGAAGCTGCAATGTTTATCAATTTGGTGTAGAATCAACGAAGGACTTGAGGAAGGGTTGACTTGGTACTAGGAGAAGGATTGATCTAGGGTTTGGGTCTTTGTCTCTCATTTGAAGCAGATTCCAAGAAGAGAAGAGTTTTCGGGTTTTCCCCTTGGAGGGGTTTTTCCCTGGCTAAGAGCCTAATATATGTGTCCTTTATTGTTGTAGTTAATGTTCTTGATACTTGTTTGATGAAAGATCTAACTAAAAGAACATAAGAATAATAAGTTCACAAGAAAATATTAAGGTTATAGAAAAATAAGATTAATAAGCTACCACTTTCCATTTTTCAAAAAAAATTGTTGACGACTAAATTTTATTGTGCCTCTCATAATTGAGCAATGAAATGAATTTCAATTTGCAATGTTAATATGTTTCTTCAACAAACAATCTGAAATTTTAGTTGCCAAAGCCTCACTGTGGTGAAAAAATAAAACAAGACGAAACTTGGAAAAAAGTGAGTGTGGGAAAAAACATAGGGTCTTCACTCATTAAAAAATATTAAAGAATTATCATTGGATAGTTCACTTGAAAGTGATAAAAACCTCCCAATTTTTTTTGTTAAACCCCCCTACCAATATATCTTTCTAATAAAAATAATTTATATTTTTAATAGTATCCCAAATACCTATAAACCTTTCTATTCCACATCCTCCTCCCCATACTTACAATATATCGATTCTATTTTTCATAACTTTAAAACTCACTTTATGAATGAACATGATGAGTTATTGATGAATAAAGTGAAATTCCTATGGCCAAAAGTCTTAAATAAATGTGGCCAGCCACTAGATCAAACTTAAATCTATACCAAATGAAACAAAAATAGTCCATATATTGAGGAGTATCCAACATAAGAGGGATAATAGATTGAAATCCATATAGGAGCAACTAGCATAGTTACAAATCAGGCAAGTTGTGAACATCGATAGGTATCAATAAAAGACATTGAATTGTTTTCGTTTAGATACCACCACGAGAACTATTTACATGAATCATTTTCATTTGGAGACTACCAAAAGAATCATTTCCATGTATAGGAGGTTGCCACTACCTGCACCGTAGATTGGAGGTTACATGGGTTAATTGAAACAACTACTCAACCTATACATGGAAAAGTCATACGCTCAATCCATGTTCCATGACTCTCCAATTCTACTTCCCCCTAAATGTGATATGTGGGTTAGATAATCCAACTTAGTAAAAGAAAAGGTAAACAAGAAAAATTGTAGATAAACCTATGAATTTAGAGACCTAAGAAAGTTAATTTTCAAAATCTCATGAATTAAAGTAGAAGAGGCCACAAGAATGTGTCATCATCTTTAATTTTAAACCATTAAATTCGAATTCTTAACTAAAAGAGATATTAATCTATCACCTTCCAATAGGGAGAATGCCTATTGACTAGAAATATTATATGATGGGATAAAGAATAAAATAGATGATGGTATAATCAAGGAAAATGTTAGGGGCTAAATTTCACAGATGGGCTAATTTTCCATTTTTTTTTTTTGCAAAAAAAGACATTGACTAATTCACATTTTTTCCTAAAAATGAATTGCCCAAATTTTATAGGATAAAATTATTTTACATTAAAAATCACCAAAATCTTATAGAAACTATATCATTAGAAATTCCAATACTTTTACAAAAGAATCCCAAAACATTTAATAATTTGCATACAAGGGACTAGTAATAGTCGTCAAGGTTTCACACTTTAAAAATAAATTTCAAACCTTAAATTTTTTCCTATGTACAATGTTGTGTGATGATCATTAGCAGCAAGGTGATACTTCTACATACTAACTAGTGATGATGGTTGATTGATCACGTCTCTTAAGTAATTTCCCTTATTTAAGTTGTCTCTTAGCTTCTTATTATTATTATTATTATTATTATTATTATTATGATTTAAATTTAAATTTAAATATTTTATATTCATAATAAACCTGCTAGGGGGCATACCTTTTGTTGTTGATATTACCCATTTGTTGGGAAGCCTTGGGATTTTAAGTTAGAGAGGCTCAAGCTTCCTTCATCTCAAGGTACACATATCCCCTACCACTAAGGGGATCTCCTTTGTTTCTCTCCATTTCTCATAAAAAAATCTCTTGACCAAAGCTCTGTAAAGTACTTGAGAAATGATGAAACATGAGGAATAATTCTTATGCCTTGTTGTTAAGACTTTGTCAACAATTATAACATGCTTGACAAGTGGTAGGTCAAGGAGGAGACAATCTTGAAACTTCTTTTCAAATTTTCCCATGATCCAATTACATTGATCAACAACAGAAACCTTCATATTAAAGGGGATTCTCAAATATCTAATCATCATCCAATTCTTATGCACTTCCACTTATAATTCAAGCAATTTGGGGTCTCCCTACCCATTAAGAAAACTCTTCATTTTCTCCTCACTAAAAATTGTGTCAACTACTTTTGCAAAAGTCCTCAAACATAACATACTACCCTTCATATATTATTTTGTCAATTCAATGGTTACATCCAAGTCATCTACAAAGTAGGCATTAAGGACTTGATTACCCTTTGGCAAGTAGATACCTCTAATTTTACTTGGCACATTGGTTCCCTATAACACGAAAACTAGAGCATTAATTACAATCACATAGAGATACAACACCAATGAACACCTTTGCCAAATAAAATTTTGCAATAGAATAAACTTTTATAATGCAACATTCACATTGAAGTTTGTGGAGGCTTGTGAGAAGACTGTCTCCACATATCAATGATACATAAAGTTAAATCCAAGTAATCCAACATAGTGGGGATAAAGTCCTCTAAAAATATACTTTGTCAAAATCATTTTGTAAAGGAGGGTATCTTACCCAATCCCTAAATCCCACTCAATTTATTCCAAAGAAATTAAAAAATTATATAGGATACATCATTCATTTATCACTCATGAGCTCCTTGTGAATTATCCAAGCCACAAATAGTTATGTTCTCTTGGCTAGTCCTCCTTAAGGGATGTTACTATGGAGCTTGCTCATGATGTTCCTATGAGAGTTAAGTTCATCTTTCCAAAGAGATAGTGATGAATGAATTGGAGGCATCCATGTAGGAACTCAAGAATGAGAACAAGCATATGTGACATTTGATGGGTTTGCATTCTTGGAAATGTCCCAAAAAGAATTGAAATGAGGTGATAATCACCCAAAGTACTATCATCAGTATTTTATAATAAAAAATGAATTCCATCTTCACACGGTTTATTTTTCCTCCTTAGGGATTGTAAATTCTCTAGAATTTTTTTTTGAGCTCATAGTAACCTTTGGAGTGAATTGCTCTCACATCCCTTGTATGGAATTGTCCTCCATAACATGCCTAGGGTGTTGAAATTTCTAGAGTTGTGTAATTAACACAATTCCAAAATTCCCTCTTAGTCACATGAAGTTTCCCAAATTTATTTTTTGTGAATTCTCATCATAAAGGCTTGTTTAAAATATTATATTTCACTTCTCTTTAATCCAATTTCACCATGTATCCCAAGAGAATAAATAACACAGTGCTTAGGGCACACTTCTAAAGCCATATAATAGATTTGGAACACCTTATTTCAGTAGATTATAACAACAACATATTTGCATCATTATCATTCAAATGTGTTAAATTACTTAACCAAATTAGCTATATGTTATGTCAAATTAGTGTGAACAATAAGGGCTAACATCTACTTAATCATGAACATATCACAAGTTATATATATAAGATG
This sequence comes from Pinus taeda, assembly GCA_000404065.3. Taxonomy (NCBI): domain Eukaryota; kingdom Viridiplantae; phylum Streptophyta; class Pinopsida; order Pinales; family Pinaceae; genus Pinus; species Pinus taeda. The sequence continues at coordinate 4,392 of APFE031158124.1, read as the reverse complement.
AATTACAGACACAAATTTATTACAAATCTTGTATAAGCTAACCTCTCACCTAGCTAGGGAAAACATATGAAAGCATAGCTACAAACATCTCTTAAATAAGTATCACTCTCAACCAAGGTTTATCACTCCACCAAAGATCCTTGCATGTTAACCTCAATGTTACAGGTCCTCTTTAGTGTGTACAACAAGCTTGTATCATCCAAGATCTACACATTAGTGTTGTTGTTTTCCTTAAGCTTAACAAACTGTTAAGTTATTGTATGTTCTATGCTTATAACAGTTTACTTCTTTTTCTTATTATATTCCACAGATTAGCAATCAAATGTACATAAAGTAAAGTGCAGATAGAACATTAAACTATCGACAGAAAACAAGCCAAGACAAGAGACACAAGATGTGGAGGCTAGCCAGGGACAGACCCCACAATGTGTGGGGAAACCCTTTGATCAAATCTTATTTTATATTCAATTATTCATCAAAGAGAAATAGTACAATAAATCTGATTTATATCAGCAGTATCAAACCCTAGATCAACAGCATCAGCATTAGTGGCTTCATTGTCAAACTAGGGTAGATGATATCTCACAAATCGACCATCGGATCGGCTTGATTCCACCACCAAAAGTTGCGGCTTCTAGAGGATGCTTAGATGAAGCTACAGTGCAGTTTAGATGAGATATTCTGGTCCACGCAGGTCAAACTTTACTTTTGCAGTTGCAGCTTCAGTGTCAGCAGCTTCCTTCAAACTAAGGCAGTTGATATCTTGCAAACCGTCCGTCGGATTGACTTGATTCCACCACCAAAAGTTTCAACTTTCAGAGGAGGTTAAGATGAACCTACAACACAGTTTAGATGAGGAAATCTTTTGGTCCACGTAGGTCAAACTTTACTTCTGCAGTTACAGCTTCAGTTTTAGCTACTTCCTTCAAACTAGGGCAGTCGATATCTTACAAACCGTATGTCGGATTAACTTGATTCCACCACCAAACGTTGTGGCTTTCAGAGGAGGTTTAGATGAACCTATAGTGTATTCAAATGAGGAGATCTTCTGGTCCACACAGGTCAAACTTTACTTGTGCAGTTTCAGCTTCAATTTCGGCAGCTTCCGGCTTCACATGTGTGAGAGAGAGACCCTTTTCTGCGCAATAGAGAAGAGACTCTTTTCTGTGCAGTAGAGAGAGAGAGATGTGATGAGATGAGTGGGTGAAAATGAGAGAAACTCCTCCTGTATTTATACACAACTATTAATGTTTGAATAGATGTGACTATTGGGCTTCTGAGCCTACATGAGTTGTAGGTCGGCTTGATAATAATTCCATAATCAAAATAAATTCATATCTCCATGAATACTTATCGGAATCGGATGATATTGATATCAATCTTAAACCTCTCGATGAGAGGAATCTAATAAAAATATTATCAACCATGAATAAGATGACCCACATGAAGTTTGGCCCTAGTTGCCAATTTTAACACTCCCTCTCAACTAGGGAGAACTTTATCTACAATCTATCTATCAGTCGTTACTATTCATCGATCAAATGCACTGCCCTATACAGTCTAACGCTTGCCCTGCTCTGCTTTATTCTGCCTGTTCTACTTTGTCTTGTTCTGCCCTATATTGATCTGTATTGTTCTGCTTTGTTCTGGTCTGCTCTTGCATTGTTCTGTTCTACTCTGGTTTTGTCCAAATTATGAAGAAGAATTAATGATCAAGGATGTATCATACTAACTCAAAGTTAGTCTCAGAGTATGTACCACTGGTCCCAGACCAGTCTCAACTGACCCAAAGTCAGCGTCATAATATGTACAACTCTTACCATTGGTCCTAGACCAATAACATCCTCCACTAACTCAAAGTCAGTCTCAGAGTGCGTACCACTGGTCCCAGACCAGTCTCAACCGACCCGAAGTCAGTGTCATAGAATGTACCACTCCTATTGTCTAGTCAATTTAACGTCTTAAATTGCTCTACATAAATTATCAATTCGAATATTGTAAACTGATGAAGTGTGGTGCACCATATGTGCTTAGTTAGCCTTTCTCTTACTTCGTTGTTTTATAGTTTATGTTGTTTTTGGGCGTTTTGTTTCTCATGCTTAAGGAAATTAACCTAAGAAAACTGATCTATTGTGAGCTTTAATGCTCCAAGCACCAATTGGAAAATAGGAGGACTACTTTCTTGGAATATTTTGCTAAGCATAGGTTACAGAGTTAAATATGCTAATTTGAAATGGAAAACAAATACAAAACATGTAAAGGAAAACTAATCTACTGTGAGCTCAAATGCTCCAAGCACCAATTGGAAAATAGGAGGACTACTTTCTTGGAATATTCTTTTAAGCATAGATTACACAGTTAGATATGCTAATTTGAAATGGAAAGAAAATACAAAACATGTAAAGGAAAACTAATCTATTGTGAGCCCAAATGCTCCAAGCACCAATTGGAAAATAGGAGGACTACTTTCTTGGAATATTTTGTTAAGCATAGATTACACAGTTAGATATGCTAATTTGAAATGGAAAGCAAATACAAAACATGTAAAGGAAAACTAATCTACTGTGAGCTCTAATGCTCCAAGCACCAATCGAAAAATAGGAGGACTACTTTTTTAGAATATTTTGTTAAGCATAGATTACATAGTTAGATATGCTAATTTGAAATGGAAAGTAACTACAAAACATGTAAAGGAAAACTAATCTACTGTGAGCTCTAATGCTCCAAGCACCAATCAGAAAATAGGAGGACTACTTTCTTGGACTATTTTGTTAAGCATAGATTACACAGTTAGATAAATTTACAATCAACCGGTTGAACACACTTGCATGAATTAAAATTGCATGAATGAAAGATCTAATCTATCAAACTTGAAAGCAATAAAATGACATAATAAAATCAAAGAAAAATTACAAAATAAAATCTACTCTACCTTACATTCTAATGTGCTCCATGACATCTACTTCACATCTCCTTCCATGTTGATAACATCAAAGCTTTATTCAAATTCTTCAAAATTACAAAGTACAACAAAACTCTCTAAAGCTTTCAAAAGCCATCAAGGAAGAACTATAAACTCCAAGCTAAAGAACTAAAAGCCAAGTCAAGCTAGCTAAGACTAATAAGCTAAGCTCTAAACTGAGACTTAAGAACTGACAAATGAAGGAGAGAGATCTCCTATTTATACAAAAAGATGAGAAGCCATCTCATTAATGAGAGTCCATGAATCTCTCCCTCTACCTCTAGAGTCCTAATCAAAATAGGAACTGATAAGACACATGTCTTTTTAGAGTTACAATACAATTAGGGGATGTGACACATATCCTCATGATCGCATGATTTTTTCCACTCAAATTCGAATTTGGCCCTAGAGTGCCACATAAGGGTCTTCTAGAAGACTTCTTTCAACTTACACATGTCAACAATATCAACCCATTTGTTAGGTATAAGCATATGCACATTATTTTCTAATTTTTAACCACAAATTCACTAAAAAGGATCAAAATTAATAAAGTTTGGAAAAAAATAAATGTGGCCCAATGATAATGAAAGTGGGATGAATGTGGTGACATAGTAGTGAAATGGAGGTGAAATGGAGGTGATATAATGGACATAATAGTGAAAGTGTAATGGAAATGAATGACATTTTCAAGACCCAACACCTACCACTAGTCCCAGACCAGTATCATTAATCCCAGACCAATGGAGGTCATCCTAGCGTAAGGAGTACGGTAGATACAACGATGCATCCATCGGTACTACTATGGTCCCTAACTTCATTTCCCTGCTCTTTGATTAGATGAGAGGTGCTTCCCATGAGTCCTAGACTGCATGGGTAGGATGTCTTGACAGGAGAACTAATCAATCATGTCCTCGCAGGAGAACACATCAATCCTGCTACAATCGCTATGGATAACACATCAATCCAGGACTTGTTGAGTCTTGAAAATGTCATTCATTTCCATTTCACTTTCACTATTATGTCCATTATATCACCTCCATTTCACTACTATGTCACCACATTCATCCCACTTTCATTATCATTGGGCCACATTTATGTTTTTCCAATCTTTATTAATTCTAAGCCTTTTAAGTGCATTTGTGGTTAAAAATTAGGAAATAATGTGCATATGCTTATACCTAACAAATGGGTTGAGATTGTTGACATGTGTAGGTTGAAAGGAGGCTTCTAGAAGACCCTTATGTGGCACTCTAAGGCCAAATTCGAATTTGAGTGGAAAGAATCATGGATCATGAGGATATGTGTCACATCTCCTAGTTGTATTGAAACTCTAAGAAGACATGTGTCTTATTAGTTCCTATTTTGATTAGGACTCTAGAGGTAGAGGGAGAGCTTCATGGACTCTCATTAATGAGATGGCTTCTCATCTT
>APFE031158123.1:0-11428 GCA_000404065.3 Pinus taeda | reverse complement strand
GAAAATGCCAAGGAAGAGAAGGAGGATTTTGTACCTTAGGTCACCTAACAAAATCCTCCCTGTCTTGAAAGGTTGACAATCCAAAAGGCATGCACCTGAGAAGAAGTTGAACTTCTGGGAGAATTAAAGAATCTACGTGTTGAAATTCCTCTCCTCAAGCCATCAAAGATGTTCCTATCTATAAAAAGTTCAATAAGGAGGAATGTCTCAAAAAGGCTATAGGAAAGAAAAGGGATGCCACTACTATTAATGTCATAGGGAAGTTAGTCAATCTAATGTTTGGGAGAGTAACCATCCCCAAGTACCTATATCTTGGCATTCTAGTAGCATACGTGCACATAAATGACATTGTATTTCCAAACAATATAATTTACTTAAGATGTACAATCAATGTCATGGTCGAGGAAACCATCTCTAGACTTAAACACTAGGGATCTCTACAAAATACCACTATTGTACTACACCATGTTGAGAGATCCACAATAGCACCAGAAGGTGTCGTAAAGGATGTAATGGTATCTATTGACTCTTGGGAGTATCGCATAGAATTTTTTGCCCTCCATCCCAAAACTAAGTTTAATGGTTGTCCACTCATCTTAGCGAGACCATGGTTAGCTAGCGCTGAATCATACATTAGTTGTAGGGCTACAAATATGACCATGACCAATGGGAAATCCCAAAAATATCTTGTATTATACCCACCATCTCAACCTCTTATTAAGAATGAATTTCCTATATGGGTAGAGGAAGAAGAGGAAGAGGACTCTTACCTGTCATCATCCAAGCCTGTGTGTATAATAGAAACCACCCTTGGCAATAGGCAGGATGATGAATATAGTTTAATTAATAATTTTCCACAAAACGAATACAAGGGAATGAAATGATTACAACCTTCTATGTGCACTCACCATATATGCATGAAAGAGGATCACATACTTATTGACCAACCTAAAAGGTGAATAAACCCCACATTAAAATATATTGTGAAAGAAGAATTATAGAAACTATTAGATGCATGATTCGTCTATTTGACCTCAGGTAGTGAATAGGTGTCCCCTTTGGTTATTTTTTCGAGGAAAAATGGAAAGTGTATAATTTGTGTCGACTACAAAGAAATTTGGAAGGCCACAAGGAATGATCATTTCCCCCTTCCCTTCATTGACCAAGTCCTTCATGTGCTTGCAAGGAAAAAGTTATTTTCCTTTTTGGATGGGTTCAGTGGCTACAATTAAATCCAAATCAGTCCTAAAGATCAAGATCAGACCAAATTGACATGTCCTTAGGGGACTTTCTCTTATAAAATCCTCCCATTTGACTTGTGCAATTCCCCTATCACTTTCCAACGCGATGTTCTTAGCATATCGTCTAATCTTGTGCATGATTGGGTAGAAATATAGAGGAATGACTTCACACCCTATGGGGAGGATTTCCAAAAAAGTCTCTCAAAATTGAGCAAAGCCTTCAAAAGGTGCAAGGAGATTAACCTATCCTTAATCCGAGACAAGTGCAAATTCCTAATGAATAAAAAAATTATTTTAAGCCATTTACTCCCCTTAGAATCCATATAATCTCTAGTAAAATAGTCATCATTAAGAAATTTATGTTGCTCGAAACAAAAAAAAATAATTTAGAAGATTCATCAATTTTATTAAATATTATCATATATTGAAAAAGAACATTAATATTACTTCACCTTTATTGAAGAAAAAAACACAATAATATTGCTTCTCCTTTTTTCGTTGTTGACCAAAGATGTTGACTTTTATTGGACAGCAGGTTGAAAAAATGCAAGAAAATAAAAACTATCTGCGATCTAAAAAGTTTTTTAATTGAGTAAAAATCCTTGAATGTTACCGTATCAACTTTCCAGATTTAAAAAGAAACTATGAAATTAAGCACACAAGGTCTCAAAAATGTTGTAGATCATATTAAAGTTTTTTATCAATAGTATAATAAAAATTATACTAATAAAAACTATATTTATAACCGATGTAAAATAACATACCATTGCATAATTTTTTTTAATTTTAATAATTATATAAAATTATTTTTTATAAAATAAAAAAATATATTTAGAATATCAAATTAGATTTTTTTATTTAATTGCTATATATATTCAAATTGCTGTAGAATATATTTAATGTATTTATTTAAATAAATAGATGATTTACTTTTTTATTTTATATTAATTAACCATATATCAAATGCTAGTAATGTTTTATCTGACACCTATAACATCAAAACACTTAACCGTTATTGTTTCTCACATTGTTCAAAATCGAAAAGTAATAACACAGAACCATAAATCCTAAAAATTAAACTAAAATTATAATTTTAATTTTAAACTATATCACTAATTCTTTAAATTCTAAAAAAATTATGAATGAACATATATATGGCTAAAAAAACCTATGTAATGATCTAAAACCAGGACGATTCTTAACTTGTAAATAATTGGTGTTACAATACCAAAATTATATCCATCATAATCCATTTGTACCAAACATGGAGAGAGATCAAATCTCGTTTGTATCTCAGGAAATTAGATGGATCTAGGGCTATTTGATTATATTAATAATATATATATATATATATATATATATATGACATTGCAACATCTTTTCCATGTTGGGTTGGAGAGGGCCTCTAGCCCCTATGATTGGCCATTATTATGGCTTATTAATACCAAATGCCCAATAACCAATAAGTAATAAGTAAAGTTCATATGACGTATGCTATATAACATTTTCTTTAATTAATGAGTGTACCTAAAATAGTTAGAAATGACATAACTATTTTCAAGATAAATCCCAACCTTTGATTTATGGATACTTGTAAGAACATTACTCTATGATTTTTAAATCCTTACCATCCACTTAATACTTATTAATAATTAAACCAAAATTTTGAAAACTTTATTTCAAATTACATATGCCTATCTATTTAATAACATGTCGAAAAACCATTAACACACACTTACTTTGTTATATTATAATAATTGTTTCTGTTAAGTGTGGTATAACTCTTTTACAATTTAGCTTTTTAGTTATCTATTCAAGTAACAACTTAACTCATATTTTGTTGTTTTTTTGGAATTTGATGACAAAAATTATAATGAAACCTTGGTGTTATATTATTAGTCCCTGCCTGGGACTATTAGCGATCGATATCGCGTTGACTGCATATTAATTTTTTGTTTGACCAGAAATATATATCTGCATCAAAATTTTAACCAAAGTTTTAGTATAAAAAAAAATATAAAATGGATTAAGTTTTTTTTTATTGGTCCATAGTTTTTGGGGTCTTATTGCCAGCCTCACGCATCCCAATACAATTTAGTTTTGGATATCCTAAAGTTTTTATTCATGCATCAATGAAAACTTTGGATATTTCAATTTTCGCTGATAGCACATAAAAATAAACCAATCCACTTTTCAAGAAATCCCACAAATATAAAACTAGTCCAACTTCACATAAATCCTATAAATATTTAATAAAAAAGAAACTAAAATTACTTCATTATCTACTCCCAGAACAACATAAATTTATATTACGTTATTAATTTTATGGTGACTAGAAGTTTGATTTGGAAATATAGACCATCGTAATTTCACACCATGGAATCATTAAATCCATGCATATCACTTCATTCACACATGTGTTCTCAAGATTTGCATCCACGTAGCCCCTTTAACATTACGTTTGGACATATGGCGGGATTCCATCTCCACGGTAAGAGTGCTATTTAAGAACTGGATTGGGATGTGGGATGTTTATTTTGTTGGCTTCAGCGTTGTGGGAGGGTTTCAGGGTTGAGGTGGTAAGCTTCATAAAGGCAGTTCGCAAGAGAGCCCTCGGTGATTATTCAACCAGTGATCCCGTCCCGTTTCATTTCTTCTCCCGACCAGAAGTAACTCTTATCCAGTCATCTAGTCATCCAGCCTGAAACTACAAAGTAAGATATAATGGCCTATCAGGGGTTATTTGGCATTCTAGGACCTCTCCACACACATAGAAGAGCGAATTCGCAGTGTCATAATTAGCTTGTTGGTAAAAAAAAAATTAAAATATTTTGCAGTATTATTAACAGTAGAGTCTCACCCATCTTAATTTCTTTCATTTCCTAATTATTATTCTTTGATTTCTTAAGCGTTTGATTTCCTAGTTATTTTCTAGTGTGTTTATGAATTTGTTTTGTTGGCGGTGTTTTGCAGAGTGGGCATCGACATGCCCAAGATCGAAGTGAGGTTCGAGCACTTGACTGTGTATGTAGATGTATATGTTGGTAGCAGATCGCTGCCAAGTATTCAGAACTTTACCATGAATATGCTGGAGGTATGTTGAATTGAATCCATGAATTTTGATTTTTTTATTGGCACAAATCATGGTGGGGACTTGATGGAGATTTCGTTTTTCAGGCGGTTTTAGGATTTCTGAAGATTTTCCCGGATAGGAGGATCATTCATGATGTTAGTGGAATCATAAAACTATGCAGGTGAATTCATGCAATTAATTTCGTACTTTCTTTTTGAAATCCTCATATTGCCGATATTGTTTATTTTTATTTTTTTTAAGAAGGGAAAAAACGCTTCTGAATTTATATTAATAAAAACTAATAAAAACAGATAGTACATCTTACTTAGTTTTTCAATCCGCCTGTATTTAGATTTTATGGATTTTATTTGTTTCCATGTAATGTTCAAAAAAAAAAACCTATATTTTAACTTACGATATGTTTGGAGTGTTCTCTTTTTACATTGCCTTGTAATTTGTAATTATTAGTATTATCCCAAAAAAAATTAGGCTTCCAGCATTTACTATGTTCTTTTTGTTCATATGCTAAAAAAATTTATCATGCTTTTATTAATATTTTTTTGATAGCAAGTCTACTGTTCACTTTTGTTTATCATGCTTTTATTAATACTTTTTTGATAGCAAGTCTACTGTTCAGTTTTGTTCTTTGTAGATGTGATAAAAAAATTTATAAGTTAGTATGTACTCACCAACATTTCAATGCTTTTCATCCCATCGATTAATAGGGGAAGATTGAGATTATTATAACCTTTCACCTAATTTACTATTCTTTTTCATCCCTTTCCTCCTGGCCATTTTCTTTTTCATCCCTTTCCTCCTAGCCATTTTATGAGAGGATTGAAATTGTTATAACCTTTCCCCTAATTTACTATTTCTTTTGTATCTTTTTCCTCACTATTTTAAAGCAATCAATACTCATAATTTAATAACCTCTGCATCTCTGCATTACTGTTTCTGCCTTGTCCGCTTTCAAAAAAAAATCCAAATTTTATTATTATATACATCCACATCATAGTTACCCCATCATAGTTACCCAATTCGGTGAAAAAAAAATCATAAATTGGACGGTTTGATTAGATTTACAAATCAAAACGGCAATTCGAGCTCGGCTTACGTAAAATGTACTCGATATTAGATTTCGAGCTCTGCTTACGTAAAATGTACTCAGTATTAGATTTCACGATACTAGATTCTTCCCAGATTTTTAATCATACTTATAGATTCTATCATCCCATTTAAGGTGAATAATTGATAATGGTGGATCTTCCCAGATTTTTGATCATACTTATAGATTCGAGCATCCCATTTAAGGTGAATAATTGATAATGGTGGATGTAGGTTTATGCGAAAGAAATTTAGAGGAAATAAAATACTTACAAATCTATGATAATTATGTTTAAAAATTATGTTTTTTTTTAAAGTAAAGTAAAAAGTATATAATTTATCATAGGTAAATTTATCAAATTTAATTTATAAGTTGTGGAGTTATCAAATTTAAATTAAAAAGAAAAATTTATACATTATGAATAAATAGAAAATTTTGTTTTTTAAATTAGATTTTTTATTGAAATTTAGTAATTGATAACTTGAGTATATATTTAAAAAAAATACAAATACTTAATATACTATTTCATTATGAATTTAAAATATTTGGTAATGTGGAATTTAGATGGTTTATTGTAATGTGTGCTAATGTGGAATTTAGATGGTTTATTGTAATGTGGAATAGCTTGGAAATTAACTCTATATTAAGTTTTATATCAATACAAAAATCTTAAAACCTACTATCATATTTACCATTAGAAATGTAAAACTAAGCTAATTAGTCCAATATATAATTTTATATGCAATATTTATAATTAAATAATTTTAAAATATTTTTTTATCATTTTCAATATTATAAATTATACTTTTCAATAATTTAAAATATTGTGAAAATAATATATTTGAATATATATAAAAGCTATATTACCCTATTTTTTTGGTTGAATTTTAAAGAATCAAATTTTTTGGTACCAAATAAATTCTAATTCTAATTCAAATTTAATGACTATGATCCGCATCCACCCTACTATTGGTTGCTTTCTAGGCAGTAACAAGGACTCGATCCAAGTTGCATTAACAGAGTCAAGCTCCTCTTCTTAGTCTCCTTACTCCTATCATGTCTTTGGGACTTACTCCTATCATGTCTTTGGTGTTTCAATTTCTTATTTACTTGTTTTTATCTTATGGTTGTCTTTGGTGTCTCAATTTCTTGTTTACTTGTTTTTATCTTATGGCCTCAAAGGCACATATATTATATTAGCATATGTATATTATATTTTGAATTCCTGGGTGGTTTTTTGTCTTTTGCCTCTCTTAGGTAGGGACATTTTTGGATGTGGTTGGGTTTCCTTGGTGACTGGTCACTTTAGAACCTTCAATTCTTTCATATAATTTCTTGTTTTAAAAGCAATATAAATTTTATTCAGCAAAAATAATGTACATTAGCAAAACATCATATGCAATTCTCATCGGAAAAGATAAAAATAAATAAATTTAAAATAATCATTTTTTTGCTTAAAAAAATATAACCAATCTTTAAAATAAAAATCATAATATCTGTTTATAAAATATATTTATGCACCAAATCATAATATCGGTTTATAAAATATATTTATGCACCAGTAGTTGCAGGGATGTCTACTCAGTCACTTGCCGAGGGAACGACCGATGCTTCGTTCTGCCCCTTATATGTGGAATGCTTTGTTTTGCCTTCCTATATGTAAGAAAAGATCCTCGCATGGTAGAATACTCCACAGGTTCGCTTCCATTGACTTTATTCTATGGAGTTGAAATTGAGACATAGGAAGTTGAGTGAGCCAGATACCATGAGAATAATCCACAGGTTCGCTTCATTCAATGCAGTTGAAATGGAGACATGGGAAGTTGAGTGAGCCTGATAATTATAGGAAAATTGAAAATTAAATCTGCAATACATTTCAGAGCAGAATTAGTAAGTGAATTCAATTTACTATTTATAGCAGAATTAGTAAGTCAATTCTATTTACTTTCTCTATATGTGTATCTATTTGTCTTTTTATGTGTGCTTAATAAATAATTATTCATTTACCCATTTTAGTGTTTCGTCTTGAAGATGATTAGCATCGTTGACAAGAAAAACCCAAAGAAATATTCCAGATTTAACTGTTGGTATTACAAAAAATATCCTCATATTCCATTTTTTTTTCGAATCTCTTATGGCAAAATTAATGACCACAAAAGATCTTATATAATAACTTTTTCGTTTTTGTAAACGAAGAAATATTACTCTGAAAAATTCATATTAATTTTTTTTTACTGGAAAATAAATGTATGGTAATGATTGAAGGTAGAGGGTGGGAGTTTTGCATTAGTTTTAAACGTGAATATAATTTTAATTTTGTGAATTATTATGATAGCTATGAATCATGGATAATGAAAATACAATCCCAAATACCCACTCATTAACTACATCGTTGTGTTAACCACGCTAATGTTTAAACTTATAACGATGGGACGGGCACATTAAATGATGAGCCAAACTTTAAACCAACCAATATGAGTCTTCTCATCTATAAATGAAAGAAATATGGTATGCAACTAAAGCTTTTCTTTGTGATTACATTATAAGTGGGGCCATTAATGACATCTAGAAGCTCAAGATATCCCAACGTCATGAAACTTCATTACCAAGGCTTGAAAAGGTGGCAAGCCCTTTTTAACCATGAATTATATAAATCACTTCAAGGGATAAGGGAATTTTTATAGGAATGAAGTGTAAATGGGACCCATTTTACACTGTCTAACAAATACATGCCTAATATTGTAATGGTCTTTATTATATATTTCTAATCGCATTCACCATGGAACATATGAAAGAAACATCCATAAGACATAATATAGGATAGAGATTTAGAGGATGACACTTGAGAGGAAGTGTAGTGCTTTAACATAATATATAATTTATTTATTTTTAATTTCAAGTTTAATTTTTAAATATATCAGGATAAATTGTTTAGTTAGTGTTTGTTTGAGATTTGAATTTTAGAATAAGAAAATATAGGTTGATTGATAAGTTATTGAGAATATATTTGCAGACAGTACATGCAACCTATTTTAAATAGTAAATGCTTAATTTATTGTCATTTTTAATAGTGTTTATATTAATATTTATTTATTAATTATATTAAATATTATTATAAAATTAAAAGGATTTTATTTAATATATATATTAATTATAAATTATATTATATCTATATTATATATATTATTAATTAATAAATAGACAATATCTTATTTATTTTCGAAAAAATGTCAATAAAAAAAAGAAATTAACAAATTTTTTTAATATATTTATGTAAGAAGATCACAAATCTTTTGGCAAGTGAATATAAAATTTCTTTATTGTGTTTTTTTTACCACTCAGATTGTTCAATAGAAAGTGGGGAAGAATTTTTTTTATTGTTTTCCAAGATTTGCCTCAAAAAAGTCTTCTATTTTGTTTGTTTACTCTTACATAGAGTTGTTTGGAAATGTATTCAAATATGATCTAAGATATGTTCTCATTAAAGTGTATTAACCATATTATATAAAGTCCATTTAATCAATGTTAACTAAATCAAACCATTAAGTGTAATTTTTAATAAAGCTATTAAATGCAACTCTAAGCTATTTTACATCAAATGTCCTTAATCCACTCTCCAAGGCATAGCACATTTGTCCAAGACAAAATCAACTTTGATTTCTCAAGCCATATGACACAAACATGTGTATATCACATGGGTTTCATTCTTTTGAACCATCAAACTTAGTTGTTTTTTTTCTAACCTATCCGCACTTTGCACATTAGTAGAATGTGCAAGGAGGCAGTAAAATTAGATCTAGTTAAATTCCATTAGATCAGAATGTTACAGTTTCTCTGGCCGAAAATGAGCACATTAATATTACAGAAAAGGACTTTTAGAAAACTGTCTGCAACAGTTAAAAAATTCTCAGAGATCTTTTATATAACTCAATTCACAGTGTCATTCCTCTGCCATGTCTGACATTACTTAAAACGTTTAACAAAAATTTTACCAGAGAAAACTCTGACAAACCTATACAGCTAATTCTTTTGGAGTCGTCGAATTAATGGAATTTGTTTTCTAGAATAGCAAGTATAAATAAAGGTCATGGACAAGTTTAGTAATATCTAATACAAATCTATTAATTATTATCTTATGGATTAATTTACTCTGAGTTTATTTCAACGAATTCTTGTTAATATTTTTATTCGTTTAAATCATTGTATGATGTTTACTAATCAAAATTTCCAAAAATATCAATATTATACCAAAGCATTTCTAATAGAAAATTCTATGAGAGAAAAAAATTCTTAAAAAGAGGGAAGCCAATATATGTAAAGGAAAAATATATGATGAGCTTCTATACCTGGGTTTTCGCTGGTGGATTGAGTAGGCAGAGCAACACTGGTAGGAGGCAATGATCTAACTGCATGGGCATTTTCATTTTCTTGTCTGAGATCATCAGATCCTTCGTATTCCTCTCCACTTTTCACTTTTCCACCCTCCATATTTCCGGCAACGAATCGCTCCTCTCAGGGAGTACTGTCTCTAAGAGCAGCTAGCAGCGCTGAAGGGCGTGGGCTGTTTGCTGAGCAAGCAGGTTCTGGTTCTCATTTGAATTCCTGCAACACCATTAATATAACACAATGAGTACATGGCAAGATGGTTCAAATATCTTAATGGAACTTTGTAACTTTCACCAACTCAACTCAGAGAGATTCATGGAACTTTGGATAAGATTGATGTATATGATAGATAACTGAATAGTTAAATGGTCACTCTACCTCGGTTCTCTTGAAATTTCTGGAGTTATCTGTGTCTTGTTCCTTGGAACTGGTTATTGGAAGGGTTATTTACACCGCATGTTCAAAAAAAAAAATCTGACTGCCTTAATTTCAGAAATTCTACAAACTTCGAAGATGTCAATCCATTTTGGCCGATGCAATATTGTTTGAGATTAACAGGTAAAAATGGAGGCCATATGCCCGGTAAGTCTGAAAGAATGTGCAATGTAAGATAATATGTACAAAGCTTGACCCCAGCAGGGACTACCGCCGCGGCAGTGGCTCCCTTGTTTAAAATATGTTTTTGATCATATATATAGATTCAATCTTTTAAAAATTTATTATAGCATTTTAATTATGTAGATTTCACAATTCAAAATTGTAATTCTAACCAATCTCTTTTAGACTTTAAACAAAGTTAACTGGAAAAGGTACTTGAAAAAGGCTAAAACATAATATTGGAAAGAGTAGGAAAAAAAGGCTAAAATATAAAAGATTTAGACTGCTATACTACTTTTTGTAACCTCCAGTAATAAATGTTTTTCCAATTTCGAAGACACAGAAAGACACTCTCCAAGTAAATATAGAAAAGATCTTGTAATGTTATATCATGTCCTAAACAAATTATACTTAAAATTCAAATCTTACCATTTACAATTTTAAAATTTCTTTAAACACAAATCGAAACATGTGACTTAACTTTATTGTAGTGGGCCATGGAGACAAAAATGGGAGGAGGTGCATGTGAATGGAATGTATGTGTAATAAAGGTAACTCGTTTTGTTGGTGTGAAAAGAATACATAATTGAGAGTGTAAAAGTGGTGGGAGTAGACCAATAAGGTGCCCATATTCAACCCTTTGTAACAAGTGTAAAGCGCAGTTGACTAAGGAATCCGCTGCATGCGTTGAATCGATTTTCTTGTGAAGCATAACTCAACGACGGTCCACTTCCATCTAGCGGAGGCTTAGTGCCACACAGCATAACTCCACTATCACAGCCACAATTGCCCCACATCACCTGTAAAAATACATTTAATAGATTTAAGTTTATTATCACAGCCACCAATTGCCCCACATCACGTGGAAAAATACATTTAAATTTATTATCAGAGCCACCATTGCGCCGCATAACGTGGAAAATACATTTATGTTTATTTTAATAAAGTGGTAGAGTGGTGTTTATCAAGAATTTTTAAAAATATTAAGTAATGAATATTACCTTAATATTTAATTTTTATATATAA
>APFE031158101.1:58044-73781 GCA_000404065.3 Pinus taeda | reverse complement strand
TTTTTCATACCTTTCGCACGAAGTTGGGTATCAAGGATTCTAAGAAACATTTGGTACTCAAGTACTGCGACTGCCTACATAGGTACATCCAGGATGAGATGGAGTTCCTGAACATCTCCTCGCTCGGCACGACGTACTGATACATTGTCAAGATTGAGTAGAAGCTTAAATAGAAAAAGCGAGACTTTGGATCTGCGAATATGAAGCAAGGGAAAGGTTCCCCCTATTAGGGTCTTATAATAATAGGATTCGTAATTTTGAATTGGCTATGGTTAGTCTTGTAATATTATACATACTTTTACTTTCTGCAAAATGTTTTCCATATTAAAAATTAAAAAATGTAAAGAGGGTATGTCCTAAAAGAATAATCAAAGGAAAAAAAGAAATAAAAAGATTAAAAAAGTGAAAGATATGAACCCCAAAAAGAAATAAAATAGCTCATGTAAGTGTGCAAATTCAAATGCCACTACTTTTTACTTTACTATGCAAAATAAAATTGTGTGCAGCTTATCAAAAATGCCACAATCCATGATGGTCAAATAGCTTAATCTTGACTCATTCATGTTTTAAATTTCATGTTGATAGATAGAGAATAAAGATCTAGCCAAACTGTTTAACCTTGGCAGATCAATAGTTAGGTAGAGAATAAAAATGAGCTCATCAGTTTAATCTAAGCCATTGGAAGTTATAAGGTTAGAATTAGATAGTATGCTTGTCAAAAGAAAAGGAAATAAAGGGTTAGCAAGCTCAAATGTGTTAGAGCCTAGATTTGCCTCAGGATGGAAAGGCAAGGTAGGTCCACATCAAACCACGCTCAACCTCGTAGCTAGCCCTACGAGGACAGGAGAGGGCTCTCTTCGGGTCAATCTCGGAAAAAGATAATCGATGGGGCTCGAGATCACTGAAATAAAATCTAATATTAGGCTAGGCATGAAGTACAAGGATTTGTATTGAGTTTTTTGGGGTTTTGAGTTGGAAAATGGGAGAGGCAAATTTGGGTCCGGGGATGAGACACAGTTTTTGCAGAGTTCTGATTGGGGCAAGGAAGGCAATCGTTTTGATGCTTTCGGATTGAATAAATGGATGGATCAGACCGGTGAGGAGCCAAGGAGGGAAAGAGAGTCTCAAGATTCCTCAAACAGATGAAAACATTGAAAATTAAACAAAAGTTCAAAGCAGAGCACAACAATCCAGTGAATTCTACTTTAATCACTCATTTGTTTAATTTCAGAAGAAAAGAGAAGGGAAAATGATACACATAAACATCAATGAACTTACAAGTACATAGAGAATAACACCATGAAAACATAGAGCCACATGGATCCCAACAAGTGCTGCAAAACCCTGGTCTTTCCTTTGCCAAAAATGCAGAGATAGAATGTACAATGAAGTGCCAAGCAATCCCAAGTGTCCAACCATGAAAATGACTTAGAAATTACATAATATAGACAAGAAAAACCTATTCCCTTGCCTCTAGGAGCTCATCATTCTAGGAGCTGTTTCAACCAATTCTAAACAAGGAATTAAAATCTAGGCAATCAAACAACTTGCCTCTATATGCTAGGAAACTGATTCATTCATTTAATTTTCACTTTTTAGTGAATGAATCCTCTAGAACAAGTAAAAATGTGCCAATATTACATCATGGTCATCAAAATATATCATGGTAGATCAATAGTTACATAAAAAAGTAAAACTAGTCAAAACTGGGCGAATTTCTGAGCTGAAGAGTGAAAATGAGGCCAAATTTCTCTATGCGTCGTGCCACTTTGTAGCTGATTTTGAGGCACTTCTCGAAGTCAAAATTGAGCTCATGATAGCTCGTTGCAATGCCCTACCTGTCTACTTTCCAACCCAAGTGAAATTTCTAGATTTGGATGTCATTTGCCCCTCCAAAAATCAAATCTCCCAAGACTTCTTCCTATGTGTCAAAATAGGGGCAGTGAGGTCATTTTTTGAGTGTTTTTTGATCTTTTGAGGGCTCAAAACCTGCCCAAATTTCTTGGCCATAGGTAGAAAAGCATAATTTATCATGAAAAATCCATAAATTTAATTTTTTTGTGATTTGGATCCCTCTAGCAAAAGTGAGCGCCACGTGGCGCGGAGCATAGGGAGGAAAACCTTGTGTTAAAAATTTCTGTGCATAGCGCCTTTTTGAAGACCATTTTTTAGGACCTTCCCGTGGTCCAAATTTGGCGCGAAATAGCTTGTTGGAAATATTATTGAGTCTACTTTCCAAACCAACTTGAATTTTTCAATTTAAAGTTCATTTTCCCTGTCAAAAGTCAAATCTCCCAAGACTGGTCAAAATGTGCCAAATGAGGCTGCCTCAGGGCAGAGTGCTGTTGCAGTCAACTTTTGAAGGTCTTCCTCAACTCCAAATTGAGTTCATGATAGCTCATTGGAAAGATATTTGTGTCTAAGTATCATTTGACTCAACAATAAAGTCATTTGACCAACTAATATAGGAGAAAACGTGAGTTTCCCAAGGTCACTTCAGAGGTGCATCAATTCTCCCAAGGCGACTGTATTTTTGACATTTCTCTAAAACCATGACACCTGTGTAAAACGTGAAGGAGGTTTTCCTTCCTTGGTCTATTTTGGACAAAAAACTCTGTAATTTTTCCAAAATTCATCTTTTATTTCTCAGAAACATCATTTGAGTGAAACTTATCCCGATGTGTGGAACAGGGGATTTGTCGAAATGAAGCGAAATGAAGGGGATAGAGGGCTTCTAAATTCTTGAGGGAATTTTTAGAAGTAGGGAGGGATGTTAGGAAATAGGGGAAAGTGGAATTTCAAATATTGAGTGAGGGGAAGGGGTCCAAAAAGTCAAAGCACAGGCCTAACCTTGAAAATTGTCAAGTTGTGGCAAGAAACTAGGGTTTGTGCGAAAATGAGGAATTTGGGGGATCTCAGTGATGGGAAGTGTTTAATAAGGTACATTATGGATAGGGGAAGGTATATGAACATTAGGATACAAGTTTTACTGATGATTTTACCATCCAAGAGAAATTACCTCCAAAACCCTAGGAGAGGGAAATGAACCTTACCTAGGCACAACTGAAGCATGAACAAGCATAAAATGACTCAGTGAAACTTGGAATGATGATGAAAACCCTCTGAATGATGGTAAATTCTACCTAATGGTGACATGAAGCTCTTGGGATAGCCATTAGGGTTTGGGAATTTTAAGCATGAGACTAGGGTTTGGTGCATTTGGGATTTTGGGAAAGGGAACTTAGGATAAGGGATTTGTGGATTTATGAGGTAGGGGAACTTAGGGAATAATTGAATCAATGGAAAAAGGGATAAGGGAGTAAACTTGGCGGAAAAATAGTCATCAAAACCCTAGGCAGCAATTTTTATTGGAGGAAATTCAAATGATAGGGTTTGATCTCTTTGAACGCTCACCATGAGACAAGCAACATGAAGCAAGCACCCAACTTGGATAGAAAATGATAATGGAGGCTCTACCTGACAATCTGTGCATTTTTGGGCGATTTGAGTGATTTGGGAAAGTTCTAGCAATTTTTGAACCCTGTGTCTGTATGCGCCGCGCCTCACCAATGCGTCGTGCCTGTGTTATTTTGCACTGGGTTTTGAGGCCCAATGCGCTGTGCCTCACCAGTGCGCCACGCCAAGCAATTTTCACCCAAACTTTCTCCAACTTTGCTTTGCTCACCCCGAAATATGTTTGCCTTGTTTCCACTTTGCAATGAACTCTTGAAATGAAGAAATGGCTTATAAACGAGCTTTTAGATTTTTGGCTCATAAAACCCATTTTTCCAATGGTTTTTGAAATAACTTTATTTTCAAACTCTGCTTTTTGGACTTTTTCACTTCTTTTTGGCTTTGCAATGAACCAAATGACCTGAGCTTTGCTTGTTTTGCAGGTGATGGAGCTCCTCGGCTAAGGAAAGAAACCAGGGTGTAGATGAAGGAATTTACATGATTTTAATACAATAAAGGCTAAATACTTTGTTTTTTCCTCAAAACTCTGTTTTGAGGAAAAACACATTTTTGAATACTTATTTACAAAATTTATTGACGATAAAACATCCTTATGACCTGCTGGTAATTATTGGACACTTTGAAGCATTTATTGACAAAACCCTAATGAAACCCTAGACCTAATGACTGAAATGATTCTTGGCTGACCAAAAGACCATCCATAATGACTGTAAAATTGACTTTGATGAACTTTGACGATCAGACACGAACCAGCAGGTACATGACATGAGGGAAGTATGGAGACAAGACCCTTCCGTCAGAAGATCGA
Organism: Pinus taeda; assembly: GCA_000404065.3. Lineage (NCBI taxonomy): Eukaryota > Viridiplantae > Streptophyta > Pinopsida > Pinales > Pinaceae > Pinus > Pinus taeda. Next base: position 69,499 of record APFE031158101.1, on the reverse strand, counting down.
TGCTCCTAATGGAATGCAGATGATCGAGCTGAATGAGACACCTAGAATGAAATGCAACAATAGGATTTGATCTCTAATGGAGGGATGAACAAACCGACTCTAACAAAATGCACCCAATGAAATGAAGAAAAATTGTTAGGGTAAATAAAGGGTAGGTAGAAGAAAGGTTGCAAATACACAATGTTACTGAGTCAAAAGCACATTTATCATGCTTAATCCTATGTTTCATGTGCAGGAGGAATTGTGAGAAAGAAAGGACATTTACCAAGTTTGTTAACTAATTTCCCCTCATTTCACTACACCCCCACATTCTTATTTGCTAATTTCCCCATTATCTCTTCATCACTTATAAATACCCTTTTTCCCCTCATTTTGACCTTTACCCCTTGGTTTCACACATTTCCCTAGAAATTACCCTTCAAAAATCATCCCCCCTTTCCCTAGTGTGAAACCCATTCCCCATTACAAATATCACTTCTCCCCTTATTAATTTCTCTTTTCCTCGTAAAAACCCATGAAAACCCCCTTATCCTAAGTTTTTATGCCCTCACTTTATCTAATTAACTTCCCCACTTCATATTTCCCCGATACCCTTCTTTAACCCACCAACCCTAGGTGTAGTTAAAAAAACCCCGCCACATAAACCATGGTCCCACCTTATTAGCCCAATGCTTATATTAAATCCCGACCTTATTTACTAATTAATTACAATTATTTGTAGTTAAATCTCGGGCCCTGCCAAATCATTGTCCCGATTCCATCCGTTCAACTCAATTACGTGATAGCCCTCCAATCTTTTACCCCCAAATCTGACGGTGTACATCCATATAGCATGGATTCATTATCTGGCCGATAACAGCCCGAGAGCACGCAAGATTTGTGGTTTTACCTGGGCACTGTTCTGCTACATGGCGACACCAGGCTAGATTGCGTGCTCGCGAAAAATACTGCCTGCCTTCCAAAAGCAGGCGATGGCCTAGAAACCATCTCCCCACCTAAACCAAAAACTACCCACTGTTCATTGATTACTTCCACGCCAAAATGTGACCGTTACTCGTTAAAAGGCCGAAAAAGCCCCAATTCGCTCTTTTCTTGCATTTTCACTGTAAACTATTGCTTAGCCATTTGCGACACCATAAAACCTCTGCGACCAATTTGATCACCATCTGCCGCTTGAAGAAGCTCTGGATACCTAATTGAAGCAACCAATTGGAGAGTTAAAGCCACAGTACCTTCTGCATTCACCATTGAACCCAGTCTGCACGTCAAACATCGATTTCTAGGTATTCTTGGAAAAAACTAGAACGACCCTTCAATTTTAAAATGCACAATGTAATTGAATGGTTAATTAATTGAAATTAATTAAGAAACTTGCCTAAATTGAAGAGACATATATTTGTATACCCCAAACCCTTCTTTTACAGACTGTAACTACCCTCCCGCTCTACCAAAGCTTCTAAAACTCACTCCTGAAACCACTACAAGCCTAATTCACATCTGTAAACCCAATTATGGCTTCCCAAACCTCTCTAGATGTGATACCTCTGCAAACCCCTCACCTGGACATCGACCACCTTACATTAGCAGACAAAGACTCCCAAATAAAGCATAGAGTTTCCCCTACCTACTTTCTAAAGCTCCACTGCTGGAGTAAGGACAAGTTTTCAAACCAGAATGATGACATTCACCTTTGGGAGTCTAATTTTCCGAAGTATTTGTTTCCAGAAGTACACCCATTCCTAGAAATCATCCACTTCTATCATGCTTGCTACATTCCTAGCCAAAGAGAAATTGTCACCCCTGACCAGCAAGTTTTGTTTACCATCATTGCAGAATCCATTAACCAAATGTTGCAGGTTCAGCCAAGCCCAAATGAAACCCCACTTTCTATTGGGGATTTGCTGGACCTCTATACCAAGTTAGACCTTCCCAAAATAGCCCAAATTTTCCATACTTTCATCATGGTGGAGTTTCATACTCCTACAGAAAGTCCTTTATATGCTGCCACCATTTTTTTTTAGAGAGGCAGACAGATTATTACCATGCTCTCTTGCATTTTAGGATACACCACAGATGAGCATGTGGATGAGGTTGTCCTAGCTTTCCTTTCCATCTTTAGCCCGGACAAGCCTCCTGCTATAATTTACAACTATGCTTAGTTCATAGCAGATAGGATGCATGAACAATTCACTAGATTACCTATTGAGAGAGTCTTCAAGTACTCATCTGTATTGTTTCACATGTTTTTATACCACCAGTCAGTTAAATTCCCTGACAGCATCCAGAAGTTGGATACCAAAGGAAATCCAAGGTCGGTTATATATTGGACACCCTTGATCCAAAAGTACTCCACTGTATTCACTTACAAGGACTTCATGGATTCATTTGTCCATCTAGTTATGAATATGCTAACCAGTAGCCCTCAGTCCAGAATTAGGCAAGAGATCAAAAGGGTGTTATAGTTGGCAAAGAACAGTAAGGTGGGAGACTGGTATCTGTACCAGAACCACATAGAAATAAGAATTTATGGATGCCAACTTGCCCCATACAAACTACCCAAATACCTCCCTATGAGGATATTTTCACTAGAATAATTTAGGCAGATTATAAATTCTGATGAAGTAAATTTCCTAGCAGTTAGGAAGAAAACCCAATTCAAAATGAAAAATCGATTGGGCCCCTTCATTTGTAATATAAAAGAAGCTGGACTAGAGGCAAATAAGATTTTGCAAAGCTTTATGTGGCAGTATGACCCTCATGGAGTAATAAATAAGCTAAGGCTCAAGGTTAAATTGGGACCTTTCATCCATCATCCCAAACCAGACATTGAGAGGTTTTCCAACCAATCAAAATGGTTGGAAAACACTCTAATATACATAGATAGTACTGTAGTTGATGTAGAGAATACATTGATTGATGTAGAAAAACAGATTGGTACAACTTCCTTCCTACAGGTTCCACAACTAGGAGAACCAATGAATATCCCTCCTGTTTTACAGACTCCAGCAAACAAAGACAGGAATCTAAAGAGAAATAGGGAAGAAGGTTCCAGTTCAACTATGGAAACCACAGATGAACATTTCGAGATCAGTTACAGGAAGAGGCCCAAGCTTAATCCTATAACTGAACAGGAAGACACCATTGACTCAGTGGAAATCACTGACACTGATACAATGGTGGAAAGGAGCAAAGGGCCATCGGCTTTAGGAGAAACTCACCAGCCCTCAACATCAAATACTCAACTTATTGAGAGACAGCTTAGCATTAAGGTTTCTTCATTCACTAGGCGAGTGGGTAAAGAAAAAGATATCAAAGATAGATACAAGGAAATCAAGTTAAGAATGAGAAGTTGAAGGCTAAAACTTATGCCAAATACTTCAAGCAGACACTAGCAAATCAAAGTAGGTTGATGTCAACCTTTGACATCAAAACAGGAAAAATGTAGATGTCATTCATGCAACCAACAGTCCAGCAACCAAAAACATCATTTGACTACAGAAAAGTAAATTTTTAGGTTTTGGCCAGGGATGTTCATCCCATTGACCAAATTGAGTTCCACAAGCAGGTAGGTGAGATGATCTATTCCACCTTGACAGGGAAAGCTATGGCTACACATAAGCTTCAATGTTCATTAGATAATATTACAACACAGTACAAATTGGAAAATGCCTCCTCACGGCCCAAGGACAGCATGATCAAGTCACTAGAGGACTTGGTAATTGAGTTGGGACATGATCCCAATGATATCAAGGCTGCTGAGAAGTTAATAAATAAAAAGAATGAGGACATTGCTGCTCTCAAAAAACAACTCAAATTGCCTCATTCAGAGCACCCACAGACAAAAGAGGTCCTTAAGAGCCAAACTAATCAGGAGGAGATGATGGACCTTTTTCTCCAACTTAATAATCAATTAAAGGAGATGAAGAAGGAGTTGGGCAGCTTGATACAGCTAAAATAGGCCAGCCTTGAGACTACCCCTACTACTGTCATTCCAATAGTCACCACAACAATTCCCTCCACCTTGGCATCTTCATTGGCTCCTACATCTCCACTGGATATATCCCTCCCAGCTTCTATAGCGTCTACATCAGCAACAGGGTCGACAATAATAACAAATCAGCCAAGTGATGAGGCAAGTAAGTTGATCAAGGTAATGGAAGACATCTCCATTCAGACCACACAAATAAACAAGCTCAAGGAGAAGATAACCAGTCTGGAAAATGACAATAAGCTTGCCCGGATTATGCACAAAGAAGAAGTAGAGAAGGCAACGAAAATGAATGAAAGGATAAAGAGCTTAGAGAAAGAGCTGACATTAAAGGAACCACTTGGCCAAGCCAAGGAACAGTTATGGGCCAATATCATTGACTCTGTTAACGATATTTGGCCATCCATCCAAGTAATTTTTTAGCAAAGTGACTAAGTGTAAGAGGCTACAGAAGCCATACAGAGAGTTAAAACAGAACTGGGAACATGCCATAGGAAGCCACTAGGATCATTCACTTCCTTAACTCCAAAAAAAATTATGAATTGCAGGAATTGGAGATACCTGATAGAACAGGCACAATAATAGAAGTAAAAAAGGTCCTCACCAAAAAGAATTTGATGATGAACCTGGAAGATAAGTGCCAAAGCATGCAGCTGGCTATAGATAGATTAATGGTGAAGTTTGTTGTTTTGAGGCAAAAGGGTCTGCCCAATCCCTTGGTAATAAATGAAAAATTAATGCCACGGGAAGACTACAACAGAAGAATTAGAGAAGTGGCCAGAGATCAGGTAAATACTTCATCTATGAAGGGGATGCCTACTGGCAAGGTCCTATATCAGACCTTTGAGAACTTTTTTTACCTCCAGCATGAGGTAAAACACCTTTTTGTAAATAAACTCACTTTTTCCAAATACACTGAGGTAGATGATATCTACAGGAAGATGGTGAATATCCAATTACCAGATGCATACACATGGGAAAAAATGAATGACTTACAGTAAAGGTACACAGTCAAAATGTAAAAATGTACAGTAAGGGTGAAAATAGCACAATAAAATGATAATGATACATCAGCTAGGTAAAAGATTATTAGTTGAAAGTGTATCAGTTGAAAGATCAGAGTGAAAAGAACATTCAGCGTGAAGGCCAACAACAAGGCAGAAAATAAACAAAAAAATATCAGAGCATAAAGATAGTAGAACCTAATAAACAGGGACAACATACAACAGTTGAACATCTGTCTCTATCTTCTTGCATGAAGATATTTCTTTTTCCTAGATTAATTCCCAAGACAATTTGGGATATTTTGTATATTATTTTTGTATATATACTTCATAATTCGAAGTATTGAGTGTGGATTGATATACATTTGTAGAGTTGTATTGATCGTAAACCTAAGGGTTATTGTACCAAATTTTTCAAGTCAGTAGACTGGACTGAGTAATAAAGAGATTGCATTACAAGATTCATGTGTTGAGCTATTACAGTGAAGTATTCACTTTAAATTTATCTCAGAATTTGCTTAAGTACACTCTATTTTGAACAGTTGATCATTTCTATGTTTTCTTCTGATATCTGGATCTGAGAATCCTTAATTTCCCTCCCATCTCGGTTGACCTCTTTCACTTTCTTCATAATCCAGCCCAAGGAACCCTCAATTTCTCCTTAGATCGGATTGAAGACCACTTCACCATCCAGCCTTGAGATCTGAAGTAACTCAGCTACCTTGCCTTGTAGACACTATTTTTATAACTTGATCCAGTCCTGTTTGCTTGAAATTTGACCCCATGGCCCAATGGTAAAAGACATCCCTCTATCCATCTAAGTGATCCCACCACCAAATCCAAATCAAAACCCAAGTACAATCATAACTATCCTAAAATCAATTAACTAAACAAAGTTAAAACATAAAGAGAGAGCCCTCTCTGAACATTAGGAAGGCTAGATCCTAATCTCTGTTGGGTTGTGTTATATTCTTTCCACAACTAGCCGACGTAGTTAACTAGGAGGTTAGAAGGGGGGTGAAGCCCCTCCTTCATTGTGTCGATTGCGTAGCGGGGGGGGGGGTCACAAGGAAGGTTTGAGGGGTGCAGGTAACCCCACTCTATGACGTATATTAGGTGGCAGACCTACCTATGGTTTTGTGCATGGATTTTTCACACATGGTTTTGACGCGACGTGGTTTCGATCCATGGTATTGGATCTTCAGCATGTATAATATGTATTGTAAATTGAAAAGGAATATAATGAAAAAATCAAGCTGGTAGTCCCGGTTTGGGATCCAGGGAAAATCTCTGTGTATATGTGTTTTATGTGTTATTCTCTCGCATTGTTTATTTTCTGTGTTTTAGAATTCGTATGCAGGTAATTTTTGTACGAGGTTAAAACCTACAATCTCCAAAGTAGGTTTGTGGTTACCTCTATCATTTCTTTCTCATCAACTCAAAATAAATTTTGGAGTGATAACACGCCCAAACCACAAAACAAAGGACAAAGCCAAGGCGGGGCGGCCCAAGACAACTCGCCAAAGCCACAAGTAAAGAACAACATTATGAAACTAAAGAAGGACATGAGAAAGTGGTGTGAGTTCCATAAGATTTCCACTCACAACACAAGTGAGTGTCGGGCCAAGCAGTGACTAGTGGCCAAGCTGAAGGCTTCTAAATCAGATGCATGTTCTGACTCTTAGTCATAACTTGACAAGGGGAATGACAAAGGGAAGTAGATTATTGATGTGAAGCCCAATGCCACTGTTGCCACCATGAAGATCCAGAAGGAGGAACTTGAATATTTAGAGGAGGAGGAGCACCTCTTCCACTCTTAGATGTGGATAAAGGGCTCCCTGCTACAATGCATTGTCAATATCAGGAGACAAAATAACCTCATTTCAGCAAAGGTCGTGAAGCAGCTGGGCTTACCGACCACAACACACCCACAAACATACACCATCAGGTAGCTTCACCAAGGATAGGATCTTCACGTTAGCTAGTAGTGTCACCTTCCATATAGCATCAAGCCCTTCATGAATGAGGTATTATGTGATGTTTCTTCTCTTGATGTTTGTGATCTATTATTAGGCCAACCATACTTGTGGAAGCGACATTATGTGTATGAGTCAAGGCCTCGCGCTATTATTATTACCTTGGGAAATGAGTTGTACAGGATACCGGAGGTAGCACTTCCTACCGCCATCTCTTCGGTTACTGCAAAACAATGTAGTAAGTTCATTTACAAAACCAAGATATTTGTTTCCTTGATGATACGCCCTCGGGGAAAGAAGAAGATTGTGGCCACGACCTCCAAACAGGGCCCCTCCGCATGAAAACAACAAATGGAAAAGGTCATGGAGGAGTACAAGGACATATTTACCTCCCCAACAAGGGTGCCTCTACACTGTCAGGTCAAGCACTCCATCGATCTGACCCCAGGTGCGTCGTTTCCCAATGGACCAATCTATCTACACTATGTTTTGGAGAATGATGAAATCAAGAGGCAGATTCAGGAGTTGCTACAGAAAGGTCACATTCAGTCAAGTTCATCGCCCTATGGGAGCCCGATCGTGTTGGTACAGAAGAAGGATTGGACTTAGAGACTCTATATTGACTATCAGGAATTGAACAATATCATTGTCTAGAATAGGTACCCGATCCCACAGATTGATGACCTTCTGGTCCAACTCAAGGGGGGGAATATTTCAACAAGATCGACTTGAAGTCTAGATATCACTAGGTACCAATCAAACCCTCTAATGTGTGGAAGACTACCTTCAAATCCAAGGAGAGCCTTTTCGAATGGCTGGTTATGCCTTTTGGGTTGATGAATGCTCCTGCAACCTTCATGAGGTTGATCGATGACATCTTGTGGCCATTCACCACCTCATTTGTAGTGGTATACTTATATGACATCTTGATCTTCAGCCAGAGTTGGGAAGAGCACCTCCACCACATCCGACTGGTTCTCCAAACACTGCGACAACATAAGTTGTTAAATCTTCTAGAAGGATATTTTTCTATTCATGATTTTTCCAATTGGGAAAAGATTACTTTTCCTCTTCTCAAAGTCGCCCCCCACGTCAAGGATTAGTAGGAAATGTACTGTGAGTAGAAGGATGAAATTACAACCTCATTGTTTTCATCCGCACCCACTTGGAATTCATTTTGGGACGTCATCAAAAGGAGTAGTACTACCCTATCGGGAGCTATGAGGATAAATACATAAAGTGGACCATGCTGCGACAAGGAAGGGACTAAGTCGTGTCGGAGTTTACCAATGTTTTTCATACCCTTTGCACGAAGTTGGGTATCAAGGATTCTGAGAAACATTTGGTACTCAAATACAATGGCTGCCTACATAGGTACATCCAAGATGAGATGGAGTTCCTAGACATCTCCTCACTCGGCATCGTGTACTGATACGCCATCAAGATCGAGCAGAAGCTTAAACAGAAAAAGTGAGACTTTGGATCTGCAAATCTAAAGCAAGGGAAAGGCTCCCCCAAACCGCAAAACAAAGGACAAAGCCAAGGTAGGGAAGCCCAGGACAACCCGCCAAAGCTGTAAGTAAAGAACAACACCGCGAAGCCAAAGAAGGACACAAGAAAGTGGTGTGAGTTCCATAAGAGCTCCACTCACAACACAAGTGAGTGTCGGGCCAAGCAGTCACTAGTGGCCGATCTGAAGTCTTCTAAATTAGATGCATGTTTTGGATCTGATTCCAAACCCAACAAGGGGAATGACAAAGGGAAGTAGATTATCAATGTGAAGCCCAATGCCATTGTTGCCACCACGAAGATCTAGAAGGAGGAACCTGAATATCCATAGGAGGAGGAGCACCTCTTCCACTCTTAGATGTGGGTAAAGGGTTCCCCACTACAGTTCATTGTCGACAACAGGAGCTGAAAGAACCTCATTTCAACAGAGGTCGTGAAGCGCCTGGGCTTACCGTACACCATCAGGTAGCTTCACCAAGGACGTGATCTTCACGTCAGCCAATAGTGTCACCTTCCATACAGCATCAAACCCTTCAAAGATGAGGTATTATGTGACGTTTCTCCTCTTGATGTTTGTGATGTATTCTTAGGCCAACCATAATTGTGGAAGCAACATGATGTGTTTGAGTCAAGGCCTCACCCTATTATTATTACCTTGGGAAATAAGTTTTACAGGATACCGGAGGGAGCACCGCCTACCATCATATCTTTGGTTACTGTAAAACAATGCAGTAAGTTCATTTACAAAACCAGGAAATTTGTTTTCTTCATGATACACCCTTAGGGAAAGAAGAAGATGGTGGCCACAACCTCCAAACAGGGCCCCTCCGCATGACAATAACAAATGGACAAGGTCATTGAGGAGTACGAGGAAATATTCACCTCCCCTGTAGGGGTGCATCTGCACTGTTAGGTCAAGCACTCCATCGATCTGACCCCAGGTGCATTGTTGCCCAATGGACCAATCTATCTATGCTATGTTCTAGAGAATGATGAAATCAAGAGGCAGATTCAGAAGTTGTTGTAGAAATCTCACATCTAGTCGAGTTCATCGCCCTGTAAGCGCCCGATCATGTTGGTACAAAAGAAGGTTGGGACTTGGAGACTCTGTATTGACTATCGAACACTTAACAAGAATACTGTCCGAAATAGTTACCCAATCCCACAGATTGATGACCTTTTGGACCAACTAAAGGGGGGAAAATATTTCAGCAAGATCAACTTGAAGTCTAGATATCACCAGGTACCAATCGAACCTTCTAATGTGTGGAAGACTACCTTCAAATCCAAGGAGAGCCTTTTCGAATGGATGGTTATGCCTTTCAGGTTGACGAATGCTCCTGCAACCTTCATGAGGCTGATGGATGACATCTTGCTGCAATTCACCAACTCATCTGTAGTGGTATACTTGGATGACATCCTGATCTTCAACCAGAGTTGGGAAGAGCACCTCCACCACATCCGACAAGTTCTCCAAACACTGTGGCAACACAAGCTGTGTGCCAATTTGGAGAAATGCACTTTTGGCATGACCTAGGTTCAGTATCTGGGATACATTATTGACGAATGGGAGGTGCATGTGGACCTAGCCAAGATCGAAGTCATTTGGGATTGGCTAGCCCCAACCACTCTGACAGAGCTCTGCAGCTTTATAGGTCTTGCCATGATCCAGATTTAAACAGGAACGCAAAAAATATAGAGATAACCATATATACAAAGATGCAGCGGAAATAATACTTCATTTCATTAATGGAAATTACTGAAATATGCTTACAACCGGAAATAGAAATAAACCAGCTAGGGCGATGGTAGCTTATCTCTGAGAAGAGATGTGTGGCTACATGCCTTTGAACTGTTCCCAACTGTGTTACAATGAGGCTCGAAGGCCTATTTATTGTTGAGAAACAATGGAAAACCCTTCACATTCCAAAACCTAACCCTAGAAGATGAAACGCCAAATTGTGGGCCCCGTTTTGGGTAAAATGGTACATCAATTCCCGGGGTCGTAACTTTGGCATACGATCTCCGTTTGACGCGTATGATAGCTCGTTAGAAAGATCTATCCGAGAACTACCACTTTGGGAAGGGCAACATTAGTCCATATGTTGCCCCCAGATTTCCCAAAAAACGTTGTTTAGGGCCTCAAAACGGCTCCAGAAGTTTAGGACCCGAAAAAAAACTGCTAAAAATAGTAAATTGTGCTACAATTACGGAAACTGAAAAACTGAAAGAGACAGTTGCGGAGGTCCAAATGGGATAGGTGGGTGGCCACCAACATCCACCTGGATCATTCCTGCCCCCTTAGGAAGCAATGGTCCCCATTGCGTTGAGTTCCTCCATCTGCTGAACTTGTCCTGCAATCTTGGATGTGTCCAGTAATGGTGGGAAGCATGGTCGACGACAGTCCACATTGAACACTTGGTGCAGGCGAAAGAATGGAGGAATGATGTGCTCCAAAGCATTATTCCCCATAGCCTTGGTACTACTGTAAGGACCTTGTCGGAGTGGTCTGAGCTTCTGATGGGTTCTGGTAAGGCATTTTTTCTGTCGATGCAACCAGCCTTTGTTGCCCACCTGAAACTTGTGTGGTACCCTTATGGGTGTGGAGAGGTTGTTGTTGTTTTCTGTCATGACCGTATCCCTTCGCTGTTGCTGCTGTGTGGAGGAACCCTTTGCGTGGGTCATGGATGTGGTGACAATCTTCCCCTTACTTTGGGAGTGAGCCAGACAGATGAATTTCCTGGTCTGTGATATGAACTTGCTGCCTTTCTTAGCAGTGATCAAAGATGTGGCGGTAGGTGGGGCTACCTCCGGTATCCTGTATAATGAATTATTCAAAGAAATAATGACAGCACGAGGCCTTGACTCATACACAGCATGCCGCCTCCACAAGTATGGCTGCCCTAATAATACATCACAAACATCCAGAGGTGTAACATCACACAATACCTCGTCTGTGAATGGTTTGATGTTGTAGG
>APFE031158101.1:9947-50263 GCA_000404065.3 Pinus taeda | reverse complement strand
ATGCATTAAAAGAGAATAAATATCTTAAGTGTCAACCTTTTTTGTTTGTTTGTCAGTTTGTCCATGTCCTCCAAAGGTGACTACAAGCTTAACCTTGGCTTGAGAAACTATGACCTAGGGGCTTCTAAGTCATCAGAATCACAAAGGGATCGCACCCAACCTAGGCCACACCACCCTTTTAACATGATTGTATTTTTGCCCACAATTTTTCGAACCTATGACCTTCACATCACAAAGTGACTTAACGGTACACCCCATCACTGTCTATTCTATGCCTTTTTGGGCATCTTGATTTAAAACCTTTATTTAAGTTATGCATTCTAAAAAGTTTTCACCTCAATGGAGGAAAATCTATAATTCATCTAATTTTGATTTATTTTTCAATGCAGATCCTGAATAAAATATTTTAATATAAATTTTAACTAAAATGTCTTAGGATCAACATGATATATATCTATATATATAAAGAAAGTAAAAAAATATTTTAATGCTACCATAAATAGATATTTTCATTGCCTATATTAACTAATATCAACTTTCCCCGATGGGGGTATTACTCAAGGAGAATAGTGGGTTTGGGGACCATGCTTACACCCTGTGGAGATGAGCTCATTAAATGAAGGGGATGGCATGGCCACCTCCTTGCACGCACAATCATGCAACAATATGATATGAAAATTTGCATGGGATATGACATGAAGGTATTTAAGGAGGGTAGGGGCATGCATATGTAGTGTAGAACCAAGGGGAAATAGTTTGGTTTCCCAATGATGGTGGAATGGATTAAGAGGGAGAATTGTGAGGTATATGAGTAACTAGCTATCGATAACTTAGGGAGACTGTGGTTTTTCTATTCCGTGAGAAACTTTAGGGGGAATTGCTATCAACTTTGCTATATTCTTAATTTGTTTGGGTGAGATTTGTGCATTCGAAACCAACGGCACAGGGTTTTGGAAGATTGCAAGGAGAGTTTTTCATACTTCAACAGAAAGCTGCTAATTCATAGGAAGTCCTCAAGAAATTTCCACACAGTTATCCATTCTAGTAATCCAATCATTACACACAAAGGTTACCATGACATGGTTAATTTTGAAATCCTCTCACTATTTTTCCAAATTATGTGTATGAATCTTGGCTGGATTTTGGTTATAGTTTGAAGGTAGTTTTGTATGTTTTTGTGGTTTTGATATAGTCTTGTAAATTTCTCTCAATCACAATAGTGGGGTGGTGTCTCTTCATTGCGACAATTTTTTCTTTTCTAGTAATTATACTTTGCATAAATCAATGCTTCCCATTTTCCTGTTTCTCGATACACCTATTCTTGAGCTGTGCTTTGAATTTCATGTTCTCCCAAACCTTTTTCTTGATGCTCACCCTATATTTGCTTCACCTCTTCTTTCAGTGCACTTCCATTGTAAATTCTCGTGTAGACCTCTCGTGCATAAGCTTGTTGGTTAATATGCAGGATCAATGGATGTGAAGTTGACATGGAGGGAGAGGCCACAACTGATAGGGTTGAAAATGAGCCTATTAGTAGGCCTAGGAGGCTACTAAAACTTATCATTTGGTCATGCCATCAAAAACTCGTAATGAAATCTGTTAATTGGAAACCCTTGCTATTAAAGATAGATAGGATTTCTTGGACTCTGAGATAATGTAAGATGTTGTTAACTGGGTTCCTAACCCTAGTCATATCAAGGGAAGGAGGAAGCAGTATCTTAATGTCATATCACTGTACTTGAAAATGAAGGCCTTGCTAAGTAGGGTCTCAAAGGAAAAATAGGAAGAAAGATATAATATCTTTGCATGTTTGGAAGACAGAAAACATTTCAAGAGAAATCAACAAGTGTGTTTAGAAATAATGGATGCTAGTTTGGCTCATATAAAGTATCACATCTAGTGTGATCATGCTCCCTCAACTCCTCCAATATCTAGCGCCAAAGATATGAATCATGTCACCTCCTGAAACTCCTAATTTCAGCACGTTAGCTTGTAGTTTTATAATTTAAAATTCAGAAATAGATACTTTAAGCATGATAACATTGTTAAACTGTTAGAATTTTGGACAAATTATTCAATTATTAGGTGGAAAAAAATATTTGGTTTCTGAATGGGCATAATGACACCACATGTTGAAAAACATGGTTAAGTTGGTTAGTTATCTATGTACTTGGTTTACATTATCTTTTGAGGCAATACAATATTAAATTATAAAAAAAACCAACTTGATATATATAGAGGAAAAAAAACATTTGAAAGTAAATATTTTTAGTTACTTCCTAATAAGAAGAAAATGTATAATTCAATTTCATTAATTTAAAATATGTGACATTTAAAATATATGTGTCAATCCTCTCTGTGGGACCTTTATTTTCAAGTTTAATTTTTTCATGATCCTTCCCTGCAAATCAGTTTTGGATTTGCGACAATTTATGCTAACTTCTCTATCCATTGTAAGTTATTTTACCTTCCAGGCATCAAGATCCATTCTTGGCCTTGCGTACCTAGGTAGATAATTCTCACCCGTTTCTCTCTAATTTACCCCCCCCACCCACTTTTCATTTTCTCCCTTATTTCTTGTTGATCCCTTCACTAACTCCCCTTCATGTTTTGGCCTAGCCCCTCTATTTCTATCCCTTGTTTTTGTACCCCCACCCCTCATTCAATACTCTATAGTTTACTCATGCTCACACCTTTCTTCCTTGGCTTCTATCTCCCATCTTGGTCTCTCCCACCTTGGTATCACCTACTACTACTCCCATCACAACCATGGTCAAGTCTCATCTTGTTTGAACCTCCTGAAAGAAAGTAAAAAAAATATTTTAATCTCATTATCAATAATTTTTTTCATTAGTGATCTTAAACAATATCAACTTGATATATATACAAAAAAAAAACAAATGCAAATATTTTTTCTCAATTACTTCATAATAAGAAGAAAATGTATAATTCAATAAAGTCTTACTATGAAATATGTGACACTAAAAATATATGAGTCAATCCTCTTCATGGGACCTTTGTTTTTAGGTTCAAAGTTTTGTTGATCTTTCCACGCAAACAAAGTTTGAATATGCAACAATTTATGCTCACTTCTCTGTCCTCTGAAAGTTATTTTGCCTTTTAGACATCCATATTTGTTCTTTCCCTTGTGTATCCAGGTGGCCACTTCTCATTTGTTTCTCTCTGATTTTTCTCCCTCTCTGCACTTTCTACCCTACTTCTTTTTGGTCTCTTTTCTAGCTTCCCCACTTATTTTGGCCTAAACCCCTCTATTTCCATCCCCTATTCTAGTGTCCCCACCCCTCACTCAGTACTCTATTGTTTACTCCTTCTCACACCCTTTGTTGGACCCCCTTATCGAGGAAAAAGAGGTAGATCTAGGGATCTCCCTTTCCTGACTTCAGTCACCCAACCTTGATAGGTATTCATGTCCAGTCCTTTGCTAGGGAAGCCATGAAAAGATACATGGATATTATTCCTGAAGCTATCTAAAGAACAATATCTAATGTCGAGGAGCAAGTTAGGTAAGCTCAAAAGTTCATCCTAGATACACATGTGGAGTGGGAGACTAGATTGGATCCTCGATGTTGGAAATTTCACCAAAGCTAGAGCATATACTTATATGTAGATCATGAAACTACATTGGCACACAAAAACTCTCGTGTGGAGAGTTCTCACTAACATGGTTAAAACTCAATAAGAAATTATTATTTGTATGGCCAAGCTCCTAGAAAAAATATATAACATTAATAGGAAGGTCACTCTTTTGACCAAGTGAAACATGAGCGCAAATTCCTCATTGCCAAACATTGATGATGATCCTTAACTATGAGATCAAGCACATAATTTAGTTGAATGAGAGAATTCATGGCTCATGCTTAGGCTAATATTTTATTTTCCAATATGGTTGTGTATTTCAGTTTTTTTAGTTTTCTCTATGTAGACCTCTTTTTTATTTTGTTTTTATCAAATCAATAGATTAGGAACAATAGAAACAATCTCAAAATTTTGAGCTTATGCTACTGGTTTGGTTTCCCAAGTGGCACACTAGTATTGACTATCAATTTTGTAAATATATGTTTTTCATAGTAATATAAGATGTTTGATATTACAAAAAAAATAACAATTATTTTTCAATATGGGCAATAAATAACATATTTCAAGGGAGTTAAGTATTTAAAAATATATTAATAAAAAAGAACATTTTAGCATTTAAAATATTTTTGGCTCTTTTTGCTCACTTTTGACTAAAATCCAGTAAATATTTGTTTGAATTGCAATTTTAAGCCGTGTGTCTACACAATTTGAATTCCGAATGGTATTTTCATAGCACTGAATCGGTTTATGCTTTCTAATAAACAATGAAAAATTACAATAACTTGAAGAATTGTATTGCTTAGACATTTTATTGCTATGTTTCTCAAAATGAAGGAGATGTGTACTTCCTTTTCCTTTTCCTTCCATGCTATATATATATATATATATATATAAACTTGGGTATTGACATCATCATAATATGATATATTTAACCATGCATATATATTTGTTATTACTAGTGTTAAACTTGTAAAAAATAAAATAAATAACTATCATATACTATGGTTAATAATAAGTATATTTAATATTATTATAATATATACGTTAAGGTATATAAAGTTGTGAAAAATATCTTCAAGAGTTTCAAGTAAAACAAACCATTCAAAAAACTTATTCCATTACTCATAAGTTTTTTTATTTTGCATTATTTTTATTTTTTTCCTTCCCTTTGTTTTTTTTTTAATTTTCAATTCCATTATACTATAAAAATACATTTTTCATCCATAAAATAATACAAAAATAAAAAATTATATTCCTTACCTTCCACAAAAATTAATAATTGACGGTTGATTATATAACAATGGCTCAATGTTTATCACTTAACAAACATATAACAATCATATGCAAACAAGCTATAATATATGAGACACACCCGTGTGATTATTATACATGCAGACATATGACCGAAGGTTTTTGGAGTAATATGCTACAACATTGTAAAATTGGAAAACAATATGGGGCTATTGTTGGAGTAATATCTACTTGTGCATCGAAACTAATGTCTATGTACAAATGTTAGATGAATAATTATGGATGTGGTTGGAATTGAATAACTAAATAAGTCGTTAGGGTCATTTATAGTTATACAAGTGGCGAGTGGTACACTAAATATAACATAGAAAATCATATAATCTAATATCTTTTCCTCTTTTGTTAAGATTTCGTAAGGGAAATCTCTATATTTATTAATCAAATATGATATTACATATATAGGAGTATTTTTTCAAAATAAAAAAAATATCTTGGACACAAAATCTATTGGTTGAGAGAATATATCAACCACACACAAATTTAGGAACATAGTTAGGAATAGACTCCTCTAGTTAGAAAGACACAATTGAGACAAGTAGGAATTACATATTCCAACACACCCCCTTAATGAGTACTTGTCTCGATATCAATCTGCAAATTCTAGTTGTGGTCAAACATAACAAAAGAATATGTTGATATCCATATAAAGGAGAAACCATCCACTGGAATGCATGGGTGCTAACTGCTCCAACCGTCAGTCTTGTAGGATGTCCTTCGCATACATGGTTCTATCAACCATTATAATTGCATACATGTAACTATACGTGTAAATCCCCCTCCATCATCATGGGTTTTATTGGATTAGTCGTAACCATGCTCTAGGTTTTATTAGATCACCGTAACCCATGCCACCAAGGGCTCTCAGCCACCAAGGCTAAATACAACCACCAAGGCTCAACTCAGCCATGAAGGCTCAACACAGCCACGAAATCCCTCTAGCCGCTCTAGGCCACAAATTTGCCACTAAGGCACTCCAGCCACTCTGGGCCACAAACCTGTGACTAGGGCACTCTAGCCACTAAGGCTCACCAAAGACACAACTCAACCAGGCCAAGGGTTTTATCGACTAGCCCTAAACAATGCCAACAAGAATCTGTGTCCCACTTCACTCGTACATGTGATTTTTGACTTACTACAAACCGACATTGCAGATACAAAGTGGTTTTTAGATTACTACAAACTGTATGGGGATACACATGCCTCACAAGGCTTACAATACAACTCCAATTCTTAGAGTTACTAGGTACATACATTACAAAGACCATTACAAAACATCCTAGACTTGCTTACAATTAATGTGTGACTCATAATAATATGGAGTTTGGTTTATTTCAACATACACTCCTTTACCTTGTTTGTTCATCTAATGCTACTTCAACAAACTAATGTCCACTGCCATCATCAACTTCTTCTAAAATCATATCCAAACTTGGTGTCTTCATCTTGAATCTTTCGAGCTTTAATTCATAGTTGTTAGAGTGATCAATTCCAGCAAATAACATTTACATGTTAAGTTTATAAGGCTCAACATGCCTCAATTATAAAACCCAAAAATAATTCAAGAGAGAAATTCATTATACCAGGCATATACTAATTTGCAGAATAGTGGAAGTCCGAATGGTGGGTCTGCTCTCACACGGAGACGCTCCCCACACTAACTCTTCAGTGGATCGAAATAGAGTGTGGAAAAATTATAGGATCTAGTCGTAAGGCATGGAGAGCAGTGAAGAACTAAAGAGCATGGTGCGTCCACATTAGACACTCTTCTGGTGAGCGTGGATGCGCCATTCTCTTTGGTTCTTCACTGCTCTCCACGCCCTATGACTAGATCCTATAATTTTTCCACACTCTGTTGAGCATTGCTACAAGGTCTTTGAAAAAAGGAGGATGGACAAACTTAAAAAACTAAAAAAATATATTTTTACTCTTATTTTCCTCGACACATTTCCCTCAGCCCAGGACGGGCCAAGCCTAGGAGGGGCCAGGGTTCCTCAGCACAGGACGGGCCAGGGTCTCATGGGCTCTGATACCATGTTAAGGTTTCATAAGGGAAATCTCTATATTTATTAATAAAATATGATATTACATATATACATATATATATATACGAAAACTATATTGGACCACAACTGTTGGTTGAGAGAATATCTAAACCCACACACAAATCTAGAACATTGCTTATGATTGACTCCTCTTTAGAAGGCACAACTTAACGTAAGAATTACATATTCCAACAACTCCAAAAATTTATTATTCCCTGTATCTGCTTCTTAATTTTTCATCTTCATTCATGTGTATATTAAGGCCTAATAAATTGCGTATTATACATATAAATCCTATTAGAATTAGCCATATCTGATATCTGCAAAATCTTCCAATAGTGTGTTATATCTCAAAGGTGTGTGAAAGATCAAGAAAGCATGATTGTCTTCCCATATGACGCAACTTTGGCATGCGGTGGATGGTAAAGAAATTGTGAAATTGCTGTAATAAAAGAACGTATCGAGGTAAAATAGTCACGCTTAGTGGAAAACAAGACACAACCCTCGCAATTTGAAAGAAGGGAAGGAATGAGGAAGAGATCACAATGAGTTATGCTGTAGATGAAGTGTATGAAGTGTTTTCAAGAAAAAATAACAATCACGGATTTAGGTTTTGGTTAACAAAAACACCTGTCGAACTAACAACATATAAGATTGGTTAGTCAATGCAGTCGTTTCTGTTAATTTTATTGCTGACATCACTTATTGTTATTACAAAATAGATAAAATGAAAAATGGTTTTCTAATGCAGAAAACCTGGTACCCATGGACGTATGAGAGACAAAACCTTAGAATCTCCCAACAAGTGGAAGTAATTTAAAAAAAAAAATAGTGTGCATGAGTATGCAATCGTGTTGTAACAACGCTACAAAACGTGTTTTATTTTTGGTAAAAGAAATGAAATTGACATTTCCCACAAAAATAATGAAAGGAAACATAAAGCCGTTCAGAATTGCCAAACATTTACGGAACATATTGCTGCATAACTTGAATGAAAATAGGGTAGGAGTGATGCCAAAACGAGTTTAGTCCATGTTAAAGGGAGTTCAGTCTATGTTAAAAGGAATTCTAGACAACGAGTTTGAATATGATCGAAGGCCAAGAAAGGAGGAGATAAGATAACGAAGACAATCCAATGAAAAAGAAAAGTATATATAAAGTCAGTGGAAAAGTACTAAAATTAAAGACATGAAAAATTGATATGTATAATTGAAATGATAAAATCGATATGTTAAAACATTAAAAATCGATATGTATAATTGAAATGATAAAATTGACGTGTAAGTGAAATGATAAAGTAGAAGTAAAAATGGTTTATTTTGAAAGTTACATTTGGAATTTATTTAATTTTGAGTTAAAAGTCATGGTCAAATTTCAAAGTAAGTGCAAGAGGATACATTATTTTGGGCATTTGTTTATTTAATATATATGAATAAATGATTTATGAAATTGAGGTTATTCACTTCAAATATACGAAGGAAGATTTTTGTTGAAGTGTTAGAAAAAATATGTGTATGATCATGAGATATAAATGAGCATATGTGACGGGTTTGTAATTTTAGCAGTATCATGGAGTAATGGTTAAATTGTGATTAGATAAGCATTCTTAAATGTTTGGTGTACTTTATTTGAAAAGATGTTGTAAATATGCACATGTAATCAATTGAAAAGAAGGGGGTGCATGCTTCATTATACTTGACAATGCATAAGGTTTTGGTCATATAAAAGTTTATAAGGTTTTGGTCCTATAAAAGTCTATAAAAGTCTAGGCATAGACATGATGTTTTCGCCTGGTGTTTTGTAAGCCTTGTCAAGTAAGGCACACATGTAGTAATTGTGTATCATGTATTCTCTTATGCAGAGAGAGGATGTGACATTAAGTCATGGAATTAATCACTAGGATAGGTACGAGGATGTTAGGAGTATCACATGTTATCTTGATGTGAAATTGGAGAAGTTGAATCTTAGATTAAAGGGGAAACATGAGGTGGATTAATATAGAAGGTATCTTAGAAATTTGGGACAAGTTATAATGAAGAGAGGGTTTAATATGTTGATGAATCATGTAACAGAAGGATTCCTAGAATTATATCTATTGAGATACATGAGTATAGTGGATGTCACTCATGTATCTTCATAGATGGATTTGTAGAAACCTTTCTAGTTATTCATCAACATCTTAAACTCTCGCTTCATTATAACTTAGTCCTAGAATTTTGATATTATCCCAACCTTATGATATTAATCCACCTCACTTTACATCAATAATTAGTTGTTTGCATGAAAACTTCAAGTACAAAATGAAAAAGAAGAAGAGTTCATGATAGAAGAAGATGACAACAAAGAGAATTTTGAAAGAACATGATGAGAAGAGAATGATGCAGTGGCAAAGGGTGGACACTACTGGAAGAAGACGATGATAGAGAGAATGAAAAAAATGAATGACGAAGGCACAAAGAATAAAGAAAGATAGAAAACATGAAAGGAACTAAATAAATAAAAGAAATAAGATAAGAATAATAATACTATGTCGATGCAAAAGTGATGCAAATAAAAACAACATCCCTAAGTCATACCCGAATCAATAATGTGGTACAAGCATAATGAGGCATGTAAACTCCCAAAATGTGTTATATTGAAAATATTATGATACTCTTAAATTAAACCACTTTGTAAATAAAGGTTCATGGCTCAAACCCCTAATGTTTTTGGTCAACAAAAACCACAAAATGAGATGTGTTGTCTATGGTACGCAAAAACTAATTAGGATATTGAGGATTGTAATGGTTGAGGGTATGCCAATGTGAAAAACCAAAGGTATAATGATTATGCGTCAACCACACAAAAGCCATGATGATGATTGGTCATAATGTAGGAGGAGTGAAATTGTTTATGCTTTTGTAGGTGCATAAAGACAAAGAGTAGTGAACATATATGATGAAGATGAAAAAGGAGCTAGTTAAAAGAGAGTTAAACTATGCATATTAAGAACACAAGTAGATTTTCCCCTCTGGGGGTTTATTACTCGTTGTTTTCTAGCTTATTATTTTTTCGTCTCTATTATATTGTTTATTATAGGATATTAAAGCCAACAACTACGGTTGACCACCCTATGCAAATTTATAATATTAAACTTTGGTATGACTTGTAATGGTTTCAAGGAGAGTTAGCATTTGTGGTATTATCAATTAATCTCTTGGATCTACCACTAAGACCTAACATGGATACTATGCTTCCCACACATTAATTTGAGTAAAATGTTGCCTTATTATGTTGTATTTGTAGTTGGATAGCCTTGGGAGGTTGTTATCTCTTGCGAGCCCAAGTTTGTAGTTCCAATCTGACATTCTTTATTGATGGTTATACTTTTCTTTAGATAAATTTAAAAATGTTTGGAATTTAAACAACTCATTCAAGAGATATGAAATTCAATCAGTACAATTTCAAGAAGTTAATATTAATTACAATTAAATGTAGTTGATCACTATATTACTAAATATTAAAATGACCCCCAAAAATCCATATTTTTTCAAATTGTTTTACCCTCTCTTTGATTTTGATTTTCATTAAAAAAAAAAGTTGGTTAAGAATGATGTATTTGTTGATATGATTAATATTTATTATTGTAAAAATTTGCATGCTTTATTTACTCATATTTACATTTTCCATAAATATAAATCGTCATTCTTGGTTTAAAAAAAGTACAATTGATTTGGTTCACTAAACTTAATTTCTAGTTATTATGCTCATATTTATATTTTCCATAATATAGGTCGTCATTTTTTGTTAAAAAAAGTTACAATTTATTTGATGCATAGACTAAACTTAATTTCTAGTTATTATGTATGCCTGTAGGAATGATAAAAGTTTTGAAGTCACGAATGTTCTTGATTGCTATATTGGTTAATGAAAGTTTATGGTGCAATTTGTTTTTTTCTTTTTGAATGTGTAGAGAAACTTTTGGTTTAAAGCTGCCACAATTGGAGACACACAGAATTACCTTTGCATGTTTTGTGGAGTATCGAAGTTCTTTGTTTTTTATTTTCGAATTGTTTGAAGTGGTATAAATGGAAAATAAAATATGTCCTAGTGCTATAGCTTATTTTAACTTGGGGTTGATAGTGCCATAATTTATTTTAACTTGGGGTTGATATAGTTATTTGGTTGATATCTGAAGAGTTATTTATTATTTGCTTGATATTTTAAGAGTTATTTAGTATAAACTTGGATATATGTTTATGGATCGAAATTGGATTTGGTTTCAACATTGATATAATATTGGTTAAATAATTGTAATTAGTATTGATTAAATTAGGGTTATAAATTGTTTGAAGTTGTATTGCAAACTAAATAAGGGTTTAAATAATTATAGTCTAAATTTTCAATATTGTGATTTTTTTATAGCATATTTTTTAGTATATTTTCTGGTAAATTTTGCTTCAAATATAGTAGAAATTTGTTAAAATCACAAATTTGAATTAAGAAATATGCGTGAATCAAGTGTTTTAGGATTCTTGAGTGCATTGAACTTATTTATGATTTAAAAATAATATTTCACTAAATTTCAATTGAAAAGCCAAAACATAAACAATTATACAATGCCACTGTCATTAGGTTCAGGTCACAAATGTTATATTAGTTGCTTTGGGAGAAGCATTTTATAGCCAAAAAAAAAAGCTGTGTAATGCATTCTATGTGACTCATTTTGTAGCCCAATATGAAAGTGAGGTGTGATGCATTCTATACTCCAATATAAAAACTATATGTGATTCCATCTGTAATCAACATAGAAATGACATATCTTTTAAAAAATAAAAAATAACTAATAAAAAAACACTCCAAAACTTTATTTATTTTTTTGTTGTAGTGTAAAACTTGATAGATTTAATCCTCATTATATGATCAATCCAAAATAAAAATTAAGGAGAATGTAAGTGTACCATTATCACCTTCCTCGCCATCAGACAAACTCTCATCTTCACTTTATAAAAATATAACTAAAAAATGAAAGATTAGTTTGTTCCAAAATTATAACATTTAGAGAGATCACAAAAAGAATAAAAATAACTTTCGTTCTTTTGAGTTTATTTAATTATAAAAAAAAAAAAACTGAACAATATAACAATCGTTAGATATGCTATTTCTTGTTTGTTGTGTCCTTACTATTTGATATTCCTCATCATATATAAACTCTACCTGACTTCTTTGTTTCTATTATTTGTATCATTGAAAACATTGTTATCTAATTGGATTCTAGAAATGTATTTCAACTAAAATATACCATAATTTAATGCATGGTTAAAGATAATGTGTTTAACTCACACCAAATTTTGATGTTTTTATATTGATGTTTAATACAAGATAGAATATAGTTTTGAGTATAAAATAATTGCAAATTTGCATGAGTAGTTGTTTGTTTGTATTATGTAGGATAATGCTAGTTAGGCAGATTTGAGAGATTTAGTACATAACAGGGATGTGTAGAGGTTAACATGCGGTTGACTAACACATGTGATGAACATGTGATGATTGAAACCATAGTAGGGAGAAAGATGAACATATATACGAGATAATATGAAATAAAAGAAGATTAAATTTCTGAAAGATGATTACAATGATTACTAAGATCTAAATTTAAATGACATTCCATACAAATTTTTCACCTATACATGACTTTGGTGATTCCGAGTCTACTTTACTTCATTCTCAAGTGAAATTAAATGTGGGAATTCCTACCTACGTAGCCATGGAAATTTTCTACCAGAAAGAAAAAGATGGATGCATGGCAAAATTACACATATGATTATTAGAGAATGTTGTTATATTTAATTTTTTGTTATAAAATAAATGATGATCAGTATTCAAAATCATATTAAGGAGGTGACCGTGGGAACATTTAATATATAGACGAGCTATTTGGTAATAGAAAAGAGGAAAACTTTCCTCTTAGAAACAGCCAGCCAAAAACATAAACAAATATAAAGTAGATGTATTCTTAGGCACCATTTAATTTTCAAAACTCTGGTTCAGTGTATACCAGCAAGATGCCTATTGTCGGAGCATGACACAAAGCATTTCCAAAATGCAAAACCCAATAGTTTCAAACATAAAAAAACTAGCAGGTTCAGAACTTTGATGGATTCTCTTGGTTTCCTCCATTGGCCATGTGTTGAAACGCGCAAAATGCCAAGGATGTGCAACGAAGTCTTTGAGAATAGACGTGCACAATATTTGATATTAATAAAGTATAAACCAAGGATACCAGCCCGTTGTCAGAGCACGACAGAAAGCATTGCCAAATAAACCAAATAGTTTCTTGGTTTCCTCCATTGGCCATGCGCTGAAACGTGCAGAATGCCAAGGATATGCAACGAAGTCTTTGACGATAGATGTGCACAATATTAATGAATAAAACAAGGATACTGACCCATTGGCTTAGTCTCACATCCTGTGAAGCTTCAATAACTGCAACGATAACTATCACATCGCGTAGATTTCAGTGGTCCGGTACCTGAAGAAATTAAAAGGTTTTGTTCGACAAAGGGCGAAACCGGAGGGGTCTATTGCGGAGGGGTATATATTGTATGAGTCTTTCTATTATCCAAGTGAAGTGAGTACATCAAATAGATTGACAACACACTAGGTGCAACAATTTGAGATGACAAAAGGCATGAAGACAAGAGACAAGGGAGTTTCTCAAAACGAATGGAAAGGGGCACATGATAAAGAGTAAGTGGCTTATCATTCGTCAAGTTTCAGAATAGTAACTATTCACATTGAATTTCATATTAATGCATAATTTGATCTCATCCATACTATATATGTTGGTTTGATTTTATTAAAAAATTAAAAGATTGAAGTTATTAAGAAATTCGTTCTTTACGATATGGAAGTGACACAACCATTTGTCACATTATACAAGTAGAAGAGCAGAAAATGGGAAAGTGACAGGAAAAAATTCAAATAGTTAAATGGTAGAAGCATGCCTTATCTAAATCATTTAAAATAAAATATGTCGATGACATGCCTTGACAGTTGGGTTGTGATCAAGACAGAGAGAGATATGGCGCATCTAGTTGTTACCCACGTGTTGAAGAGGATGCACTAAACATAGGGACTGGGTGCAACAACTCAGTAATTATAATCTCTTTCTATACATTTTTAACTTCATATTGGACCTTCAAATTTTAACATCTATATATATTTTATATTTTTAATTATTTATGGGTTATTAGAAATGTGATACCAGTATTTTTCACTTATTTATAAGTGCATTTGTTCCCATTTATGTGGTCATATGGACAACATTTTTGCACGAAGGATGTCAATGATGGATGCATGACACAATGTTGTGGAGTGGAAGTCAAGTTCGACTCATCTAGTCATGCTAGCCATCGTAATCAAAACCTAATGTAGGCCACATTAGGTTACATTAGAAAGCTACAAGAGATCATTCAAGTGGGCTTATCTTCGTTCCAATGTGTTATTTTTAGGTGAAAGTGGTGGGACACCTTTGATCAAAATTAAGTAAAGGAATATTGCAACAATGGGCTGATATTTATCAAGTCTAGCATGATGTGGCATGAATCTAGGGAGCCTTATGTTTTCCGAAAACAATGCAACTAGGTGTTTTTTTTACCCAGATGTGTTGGATAGGAATTGATGGTTCGTATTAAAACACGACCCTAGATCAAAATAGACTTTTTAGAACAACAATTTTATCATGCCAAGAATGGAAAATAATTAGTATGATGACAACAAAAGGTGATATGTACTTGTGTTATTTCATCATTTATACCATTATTGTATGTTGTATGTTTTCTTTATTTCACTAATTATATCTTTTTTTTCTAGTTGTTGGCATTTTACATAATTGGTAAGATTCACAAATGTTCTTACATGTTTTTTGGTAATGGAAACAATTTTACACTTAAAAATAAGTATTTCCCGTTATGTACAATATCTATGATAATAAGGATTCAAGGTCACAATCATTCTCAAATAAGAAAATGAGAATAATATAAGCGAATGAGAAAATAGAGAATTTAGAAACAACATTCAATATTTTTTCTCGATTTAGATACTTATTGGTTTATTAATTAGTTCACATGTTTTTTCTTCTTGTTTAGTTCAAAATCAATATAAATCATAGATGAGACTATAAAAATCAAAAAATTATGTATTAATAAGTAACATTAAATTCTTGACATGAGAAGTAAAGTCATGTTTAAATTACAATTCTTTCAACATTATGTAAACTAAAAGAAGGCCTTATTCCTGTATAAAATCTCGATTTTCTTAGTTTCCTCCATTGGCCTTGTGCTGAAATGCGCAGAATGCCAAGGATGTGCAATGAAGTCATTGACGATAGACGTGCACAATATTTAATATTAATAAAGTATAAACCAAGAATACTAGCCCATTGTTAGAGCACGACAGAAAGCATTGCCAAATTACAAAACCCAATAGTTTCTTGGTTTCCTCCATTGGCCATGTGTTGAAACGCGCAGAATGCTAAGGATGTGCAATTAAGTCTTTCACGATAGACGTGTACAATATTAATGAATAAACCAAGATACCGGCCCATTGACTTAGTCTCACATGCCGCGAAGTGTCAATAACTACAACGATAACTATTGCATCGTCTAGATTTCAGTGGTCCAGTACGTGAAGAAATTAAAAGGTTTTGTTCGACAAAGGGCGAAACTGGAGGGGTCTATTGCGGAGGGGTATATATTGTATGAGTTTTTCTATTATATAAGTGAGTACATCAAACAGATCGACAACACACTAGGTGAAACAATTTGGGATGACAAAAGACATGAAGACAAGGGATAAGGGGAGCTTCTCAATATCAATGGAGAGGGGAACATGATAAAGAGTAAGTGGCTTATCATTTGTCAA
Organism: Pinus taeda; assembly: GCA_000404065.3. Lineage (NCBI taxonomy): Eukaryota > Viridiplantae > Streptophyta > Pinopsida > Pinales > Pinaceae > Pinus > Pinus taeda. The sequence continues at coordinate 34,409 of APFE031158101.1, read as the reverse complement.
GTTTCAACATAGTAACTATTTACACTAAACTTCATATTAATGCATAATTTGGTCTCATGCATACTATTTATGTTGGTTTGATTTCATCAGCAATTTAAAAAATTGAAGCTATCAAGAAATTCATTCTTTACGATATGGAAGTGACACAACCATTCGTCACATTGCACAAACAGAAGAGCAGGAAATGGGAAAGTGATAGGAAAAAATTCAAATAGTTAAATGATAGAAGCATGCCTTATCCAGATCATTTAAAATAAAATATGTCGATGACATGCCTTGGCAGTTGGGTTGTGATCAAGACATAGAGAAATATGGCACATCTAGTTGTTACCCGTGTGTTGAAGAGGATGTGCTAAACATAGGGAATGGGTGCAACAACTTAGTAATTATAATATCTTACTGTACATTTTTAACTTCATATTGGACCTTCAAATTTTAACATCTATATATATTTTATATTTTTAATTATTTATGGGTTATTAGAAATGTGATACCAGTATTTTTTCACTTATTTATAGGTGCATTTGTTCCCACTTATGTGGGCATATGGACAACATTTTCGCATGAAAGATGTCAATGATGGATGCATGACACAATGTTGTGGAGTGGAAGTCGAGTTCGACTAATCTAGCCATGCTAGCTACCGTAATCAAAACCTAATGTAGGGCACATTAGGTTACATTGGAAAGCTACAAGAGATCATTCAAGTGGGATTCTCTTCATTCCACTGTGTTATTTTTAGGTGAAAGTGGTGGGACGCCTTTGATCAAAATTAAGTAAAGGAAGATTGCAACAATGGGCTAATATTTATCCTTCATATGGGAAAAGTGATATGCATATTTATAAAAGGAACTACTACATATATCACTCCATAATTTGTTACTATAATTCTATGACTCTAAATTATGTGAATTTCATGTATTTTTTCTAATATTTGGTAATTAATAAGGGACCACATTTATATTTGATATGATATGCAACAAAATTGACTTCATTGAGCTTCGCTTAACTTCTTCTTTTTGAATGCTCCTTATACAATTCTAATGACTTTTCAAACTCACAACCCTCTCTTTCTTTGGGTTTGTTCTGGCATGGACTCGTATTAGATAACTATAATGTGAAAAAGGAATAATGAGTCCATAATTCATTTAAAGGAGATTTTAGTGTTTATAGGCTACACAATATAAGAATATTCAATGATTAAACTCATGTTTTTAAAGATAAATATAGATTTATTTAAGCGTAAGATTCTTTATTTTTACATATCAGTAGTCCATGGTTTACAAGCATGCAGAAAAGTAGAAAATGAATTTATCAAAAGAAAAAATAAAATAAATACAACCTTTAAATGAGTATCTTCACTCTCTTCCAAAGTCATGCAGTGTAATCGAATGACATAGATATTTATTTATTTCATTTTGCAATGTCCTTTGTGATGAAAGGCAAAAGGTCACAGATCATATTAAGGTTTTGAAAATGTTTAAAGTTACCAAACAATACTCATGTTTTTTAAGATAAATATAAATTTATTTAAGCCTAAGATCCTTTATTTTTACATATCACCAGCCCATGGTTTACAAAAATGCATGGAAAAAAGTAGAAAATAAATTTATCAAAAGAAAAAATAAAATAAATACAACCTTTAAATGAGTATCTTCACTCCCTTCAAAAGTCATGCAGTGTAATCCTAGGAATGACATAGATATTTATTTATTTCATTTTTGTCTTAACTATTTGCAATGTCCTTTGTGATGAAAGGCAAAAGGTCACAGATCATATTAAGGTTTTGAAAATGTTTAAAGTTACCAAACAATTACTAAAAACGGTTATATGTGAAATATTTAGCTATAATGCCACAAGATAAGGATATAACATGAAAAATATTGAAATAAACTTCAACTGATATATCCAAAACAGAGTCTATCCAATGATAAACCATAGAGTTAGAAAAAGATCAATCACCTTAGGCTTAGATTTGTCGATAGCATCTTCCATTTGCTTGATAACATGGAACAGTGTTAGATACATAATTAGACACATTTGTACATGAATCTAATCTACAACATAGTTTTATTATTAACTAAAATTAGATCTACAAATTTTATGCGTCTTTTCTAAGATTCAATAATTCATATGTCTCGATTTAAATTTTTGATCTAATTATTTTGTCAAATTGCAGGAAACCTTAGACTCTATCTAATTTATTATTGTGTGCATTACAAGATTATATCTCCTTTAATATTATCTCTCCACGCATCTTGAGACTATATCGTCTTAATAATATCACTGCATGCATCCTGAGACTTTATATGCTTTAACAATATTACCTTTTAGCTTATAATAATAATACTTACATCCATGAAGCTCGAACTAAAAATCAATACTCTCACATAGGCAATATTTTTTATTCCAATTGCATATTAATAATTGGACTTGTACAATTTAGGGATGAGATACAAAGTTTGATCGAATGTCTATGAATAAGTGGAATTCTAAAAAGGGAATATTTCCTTCTTTCTTTTTGTGAAAAAATTGAAAATTTAGGGTTTTAGAGAAAATAGACAACTTTAATTATGTGTCTTTGATTTTTTTTCCAAATGTAAAATACGTGTAACTTATTCACCGTGGGAAGAGGAAGGAAAGTACATTTGACATATGTTAAAAATCATTCAAAAAGGTGAGCCTCTTAGCTTAAGAGCTAAAAGAGAAAAAAATGAAAGGAAGATACATATGAAACATTGAAGTTAAGTGTGATAATAAAAACTTAACATCTCTTTCTTTCTTACTTATATTGTACTTTCTGTCATCCCCTTTATTTCAAATCAATTGGAAGAATTTCTAGTTCACAACTTGTATTTAAATGGGATTCTTTTCTTTGAACTTAAGCTCTCAAAAACATGTGATTTCTTTGTACCCCCAATCTTGTTTTCTATAGGAGTCTCATTTTCCTATTGTTCCAGTGCCTGGGTTTCCTATAGATTGATGTTATTCGACAGGTGGGGTGTTGGACCATGCTAAGCCTAAGCATCTACTACTTATTAGGTTGGTTGGTTCTCCATGATTTCTTCCTCATCGTTGTAGGGACTAACCCTTAATTTTTTTTTAAATACTAAAAATACAATCATAAGTAAATAGCATTGGGAACTCAAAAATTATTAAGAATTATATAAACTTTCCTGAATTTCACTTCATTGAACATATCATCTAATTTACATGTCATTATTTAAAACCATAATGAAGTCATAAAAAAGAATATTATAATAACATAGGTATTGTTCACGAGGAGACACGATTCCAATTTGACTTCAGTTGCCTCCAAGTGTGAATGTCGACGTGCTATAATCCGAATGCAATGACCCACTAGTTGACCTCCCAGCCTACTCCTTGGGTACTCTCCTTCCCCACGGACCCCCGAGCTACAATGGAGTTGTACAATGGCGGAATGTATTAGCTGGTAGAGGAGAGAACTCTTTGGCTCAAGATTCCCCTCTCTAAAGTCCTCTACCACACCAAAATCATTATAGCTCGTAGTCACTACTCCGACATAGTCTCATCCATCGAACAGTACGGTAAAGATAACTCCTTTCTCCCATGGCCCGCCCCTTTTTTTATAGGAGTCCTCATAGGTGACACTTGGCCTTTCATGCATAATTAATTATTTTTGATAATCCAATAGTTTGATTATTCTATGCTATCCTACTTCTTTTTCTTTTTTTTTTAAATAATTTTTTTCTATGTGCATTCTGCAAATGTACCATTTAAAAGCATATTTCATGTCTGAATGATGTATTCTCATAATATAATACTTATGTCCACTAATTTTTTTTGTTTTTGTTTTTGTTGAATGTGGTCGAGCATACCTTTGGGAAGGTCTATCTCAACATAGGTTCCATTGAAGGTCGAAATACCTTCCGTTGTTCTTTCAAGGACCATCTTTTTGAATTTTCCAATTGTGTTTCCTTTTTTCTCTAAGAGCTTATGGTGCTAGAATGGTTGGGGGAAATTTTGGAGTCTCACCCATACTGGCATAGTTGTGTCCACCATATGTGAGGAATCGAAATATGGGAACCATGGGGTGAAGAATAACCCATATCTTTCGCAAGGCCATGGTCCATCATTCAAGATGTTCTCCAAATATTTCTATGTATCAAAATGGAAAATGAAGAAACCTTTGGAACATAAATAAATGTCACAATTGGGGATTGAGTATGTAAAGCATCGGATCTGGGCCAAAACCCATTAAAGCTCCATATTATAGCCTTGGATCGAAGAGCAATAAAAAGTGAGTTTACCTCTAGGAGATTTACCTTTGTGTTTGGTGCTTGATCCATTTTCTGTGATGTATGGTTATGGGTTGTATTGGAGCTGATTTATTGGGTTGAGTGTCTTCCCTTTCATTGCATCCTAAAAAGAGGCAAAACCACTAGGTTTTATGGATCTCACAACTCCACCACACAAAATTAGATTCAAAATAATAATATATTTCCTTGAGATGTCATAGTCTTTCATCTGGGTGGAATCTTGCAACATCTTCCCTTCAAATAATAGGAATTGAGGAATTGCAAAGATTTCCAAAGTATTCTCAAAGTGATGTTTCAAATTTTCCACCAAGTTCTAGTTCGTTGTCCAAAAAAGGGAGGACTTCCCATCAATATTTTAATGAAGATCTAAAAATTTTCCTTATCTACTTTTTCTTTTCTTTTGTCTAGAACACAGTTAGGGGAGTAGGGGGGGATCCATTGAGAAAAAGAACACATTTGTGCACAAGAATTGTCATTTCTGTGGACCCCAAAATCGACAAATCAGAGCAAACACAAGAACTCATAAGCAAAGGAAAGCAAGATATAGATGCCAACCCAGTTGGGCATACCCATTGCGAGCACTTTGAATTTAAAAAACCCTTGCCATATTAAAGCTATTTGGATGTCATCTTCTAACCATATTACATGGTTTCATTCTCACTAAGAGCCTGTTCATAGGGAGATTCATAGGGTCTAAGTCTATTCACATTCGTGAAGGCCGAAGTTACTCTACTACAAGGGGTTAGTCATTCAGAAATTTGAGCCAAAAGGAAACATCATCCATCCATCATCTCATTAGCTAAAATTATGCTAACATCACAGAAGTAAAAAAGATGGATCTAGATGTAACAAGTGGTGTGTTTCCATGAGATAAAAAAGTCAACTTATTGTAAATGTGAAAAAATGTGTTCATTTAAGGAGAATGTAAGTGTACCATTATCACCTTCCTCGCCATCAAACAAACTCTCATCTTCACTTTATAAAAATATAACTAAAAAATGAAAGATTAGTTTGTTCCAAAATTATAACATTTAGAGAGAGCACAAAAAGCATAAAAGTAACTCTCATTCTTTTGAGTTTATTTAGTTATAAAAAAAACTGAACAATATAACAATCGTTAGATATGCTATTTCCTATTTGTTGTGTCCTTAGTATTTGATATTCCTCCTCATATATAAACTCTACCTGACTTGTTTGTTTCTATTGTTTGTATCATTGAAAACATTGTTATCTAATTGGATTCAGAAATATATTCCAACTAAAATATACCATAATTTAATGCATGGTTAAAAATAATGTGTTTAACTCACACCAACTTTTGATGTTTTTATATTGATGTTTAATACAAGATAGAATATAGTTTTGAGTATACAATAATTGCAAATTGGCATCCCTAGTTGTTTGTTTGTATTATTTAGGATAATGCTAATAAGCGAATTTGAGAGATTTAGCACATAACAGGGATGTGTAAAGGACTAACATAAGAGACGTGATGATTGAAACCATAATAGGGAGAAAGATGAACATATATACCGGATAATATGAAAGGAAAGAAGAATAATTTTTTGAAAGATGATTATAATGATTACTAGGATCTAAATTTAAATGGCATTCCATACCAATTTTCCACCTATACATGACTTTGGCGATTCCGAGTCTGCTTTACTTCATTCTCAAGTGAAATTAAATGTGGGAATTCCTACCTACGTAGCCATGGAAATTTTCTACCACAACGAAAAAGATGGATGGATGGCAAAATTACACATGTGATTATTAGAAAATGTTATATTTAATTTTTGGTTATAAAATAAATGATGATGAGAATTAAAAATCATATTAAGGAGGTGACCGTGGGAACATTTAATATTTAGACGAGCTATTTAAATAATTGGGTAATAGAAAAGAGGAAAACTTTCCTCTTTAAAACAAGCAGCCAAAAACATTAATAAACATAAAGTAGATGTATTGTTGGGCACCATTTAATTTTCAAAACTCTGGTTCAGTGTATACCAGCAAGATGCCGTTGTCGGAGCACGACAGAAAGCATTGCCAAAATACAAAACCCGATAGTTTCAAACATAAAAAACCTAGCGGGTTCAAAACTTCGATGGATTTTCGTGGTTTCCTCCATTGGCCATGTGCTGAAACGCGCAGAATGCCAAGGATGTGCAACGAAGTCTTTGACGATATACGTGCACAATATTTAATATTAATAAAGTATAAACCAAGGATACCGCCGGCCCCTTGTCAGAGCACGACAGAAAGCATTGCCAAATTACAAAACCCAATGGTTTCTTGGTTTCCTCCATTGGCCATGTGGTGAAACGCGCAGAATGCCAAGGATGTGCAACGAAGTCTTTGACGATAGACGTGCACAATATTAATAAATAAACGAAGGATGCCTAACCATTTACCTAGGGAGTTGTCTATAATGAGATTTTTTTAGAGATTTTGGTGACGGATCCGGAGGAAGAAATTAAGGTTAAATCTTGATTTGATGCAGTTAAAATGGTTTTTTAATTGTATATTTGGATTCAGCACCTTGGAAAACCTAATGGACACTTTGATTGTGCAAAAACTAGCTATCAAACTTGCCATTCCAATAATTTACTGCCGGATTTTGACCAGAAAAAATCACCGAAAAAGCTTTCAAAAAGTCACGGTAAAGACAACTGGTTTACTTAATCTCACATCCCCAAGATATTTTAGTCTTCCTGTATTAAAAAAATAAAACACACTGTCACATGCTCGTAACAAATAAAACACACTTTCACATACTTGTAACAAACACGCATGACGTTTCCATGCAAACGTCAGTAACAAACACGCATAACATTTCCTCCCCATTGACTTAGTCTCACATGCCGCGAAGCGTCAATAACTGGAACGATAACTATCGCATCGCCTAGATTTAAGTGCTCCCGTATTAAAAAAATGGAACACACTTTCACATGCGTGTAAGAAATACTAACGCAAGATGGATGCTGACGTCGGCATAGGATTACGTTTCACACGGTTCCTCTGCTGACTTCGGCAGAGAATGACGTTTCTACTGGTTCTTCCATGCAAACTTCAAGTGCCAAAACCACGTGGGAATATGGGAATTATTATGGTCCGTTTATGAAGCAATTAACAATACAAAATCACTTTCGCATTCTTCCGATATCCTGCATCGTATGATTAAAAAATAATAATAATAAAAGTTGGCCACAAATTCAGTAGCAGCGGTGTCGCTTGCCCCAGGAACAGCCTCCACCTCAAATTTGCCGTCGCAATGAAGAGTACCACTAACGAATCATAAATGGAGGCAGCGTTTTTGGGAAACATTGAGCGTCCATGGGGACGGAAACGAAGTCATGTCTATCTGTCTAGGCTTTTGCGTTACAAGAATAACGTCGGGACTCGGGTGCACTGGTTTCTTCACATTTCTCAAGAGTCTGAGTTCTGAAGGCGGCGTCTAGAATTCACAGTCATCAAGCGCCAGAAAGCTGTATAAGTTTACCAATAAGAGGTATGCCAATCCCTCCTCTCCTTTCCGTTCTTCAGTGGAAAGGTTAAAATACCATACTGCTAGTACTGAATGGTAGATATTAGTAATAAGGATTTTTCACTATACATAATCTCCAAATCTTCCCGTCCAATGAAATTGAATGGGACCAGAAAAATGCCCAAAAGTCTTCTTTAAGAAATAGATCAAAACCCAAAATCAATCCCATTGCTGCTATTAACCACATTATATGATGTTGTCAAGATTTGTTGAAGCCCAAAATCAACCACATTGCTGCTTCTAACCAAGATCATTACTTTTGGTGACATTATACGGTGTTTGTAAAGAGTGAAAACAACGTGGGCCTTGTTTAACTGAAACAGTTTGTCTGGTTCGCTGCCAATTAGCTGTTATGATAAAATTATTTCTATTTTGAATGAATCAAATTGGTGGAACGAATAATTAGCTAGAAAGCATGTGTTAGGTTCAATCTTCCGAGTTTCTATTATCATCGTGTATGGAAAATTTATAATGATAATAATAGCAGTGATATTATGCAATATTGTTACATAATTTATCATGATAATACTATTGTTAGAAAGCATGTCTTAGGTTCAATCTTCTGAGTTTCTATTATCATCGTGTATGCAAAATTCTAGAAAGCATGTCTTAGCTTCAATCTTCCGAGTCTCTATTATCATAGTGTATGCAAAATTTATAATGATAATAATAGCAGTGATATTATGCAATATTGTTACAAAGCATGTTTTAGGTTAAATCTTCTGAGTTTCTATTATCATCTTGTATGCAAAATTTAAAATTTATAATGATGATATTGTTACATAATTTATAATTATATATAATATTGTTAGCATATTATTGATTGTGTTTATTTTAAAATAAAATTTCAAAAATTTAATTTAATTATTAATAATTGTTAAGTAGATGGTAGGATTCAATTCCAATAGAATATTTTTTATTTGAAAAAAATAGTCATAAATCAAAGGTTGATATTTGTCTAAACAATAGTTATGTTTTTTAGTTATCTTAATTAAATTGACTAATTAAAAAATGTCACTTGAACATGGGCTAAGATATTTTGGGCATATGGTATTAGTAAACCATAACAAAACTTATTTACAGCTTAAGAATATTCATGGTAAAGTGGGGATGAATCCTAATAGTTAATAATCTTGTTTAAAAGAAATTTAAGTGCATACTAATCATTTAATTAGCATGGTTGCACTATTTTTTTTTATAAAAATACTCATACTGATTATATATATTTTTCATATAAAATGTAAAGATATTTCCAAAAGGAGTACACACACACACACATATATATATATTACTTTTTATTATTATTATCTGTAATCCACATATTTTCTCCTTATTTTTAGTGCCTAACAATAAGTAGGCATAAGTGAAAAAACAACATATAGAGTGAATATGAATTACTACTTGATTGTTCCACCTAATCCTCAATCACCTAAACATCCTTGTCTAATGACATCTTCAAGAGGGAAGCCCTATATGCATGTCTTCCATCTATTCAATGAGGATGGACTGGATACGTGAATTAAATGCTAATTTACCTGAATTTGATCATCATCATGTGAGGGCAATAATTGTTTAAGTGGCTCCAGGTTTTGGAACTCATAGTTTTCCCATAGTATTTTAATATAAGGTAGCCTACTTAAATGTATAATGGATCCATTGTAAGTTTCCTGTAGGCTTTGTCCTATACTGAGTGCATGGTAAAAATAAATTGTAGAAATTTTGAATAATATGACACTTATTTACAAAGATTATCGTGATTATACACTATTTGCGGAATCATGCATAATACATAACCTCCTCTACATTGATCATCAATTTTGCAGTATCAAGAAACAATCGCATGCGCACATTGAAGCATCAAACACACATATCAACACAGTATATCACGGGGAACGCATGCAGCTGAAAACCCCCAACTATCTGTATATTATATTGATTGAGAACATGTAACAATACATAGTACAATACTCCTCACAAGTACTCAACACTATCTCCACCTCTTACGCACAAACTAGCTCAGATCTGAATCAATCACTGGCTCAAATCTCCTCCACTGCTTGCCTGCCTCCACTGCGCAATCCTGCATGAGAATACTGATGAATGAATGAATCAAACTCGTATTTCCCTTGTGTAACACTACACAATCCTCATTGGAAACTCAATCCCACTAATTGTGAAAATCACATGCACAACTATAGTCACAACTGATAGCTGTCTTTCCCTTTCACTCACCTCTAACACTTGTCTCCACTGAACTGTCCATCACTGAGTTAAATGATGTATTCCTCAGTTGATTTATGAGTTAATAATTAGTGAGTTAATTAATAACTAATTCACATCACTCAACACTAGTGTATTTGTTAGTTAGACTAACTACAACTAGTTCAACTAATTCAAACTGAACACAACTCCATCAACTCCTCATTCAATTCCACTAGACTCAATCACTGAAGTTCTAACTGAAGTCCTCCATGCAATAGCTCAACTAACCCATAAGAAAAACATATTTCCTTCTGGTAGTTGCATGTGCGACATCTGTAGCTCGAACTGAAGTGCTCTAAGAGAATAAGATAATGTTTATAGTCCAAATATTATTAAGAGCTAATAATATTCGACTGTTCTATTTTTAGCGTGGCAGTCTAAAAATAGACTCCGCCCATATGTCTAAAAATAGAGGTCCATCTATTACCAACCTGACCAATCATCCACAAATAGCAGCCTGCAACTCATAGACCATGATCCATATGTCTAAAAATAGACATAGTTTAAAAATAGACTTTGCACCAAAAATAGCCTGCGGGACCACTTAGTAAAGGCGACTTATTTTCACTAAGCTCCATCATCTTGTTTCATTTTCAACGCTCCCTCTCAACAAGATATGGATTATCTGCAACCCCTATCCTATATCTGTGGTATTCGAATTTGCTCCTGGTGAGCGCCTTTGTCAAGATATTAGCATCCTGATCCTCCGTGGGAATATATGAAGGTAACATTATTCTCTGTTTCACACAATCTCTGATATGATAGTACCTGATGTCGATGTTTTCCATTGGGCTCCCTACCCAATATGCATCCGTGAAGCCACATAGCTTCACCTCATCCTTCTGTCTGTACCAATCTCTAGATTGTGGTACATCGGGTCGTGTATTGACTAGATACATAAGCGACCCCACCAACTGTCAATAAATAGTGGCATCCACTACCTCCGTTGAAGTAGAATCCTCCTTTCTCCAACCTCCAGGAAGGAACAGAGTCTTCACATCCATCTGATGAATTTGCCACCCCATCTGCATCACTTTGTAGAGCCATCTCGAACCCACCACTGATTTCCTCTCCAGTTTTGGGACAATCTCCCATGCACTATTTCTAACAATCGAATCATACTCTTCCACCATGGCATCTACCCATGCGGGATCCTCCACAGCTTCCTCGAAAGAGGATGGCTTAGTGATGGGGCCAGCCCATGTGGTCCCACCGTCGCTTCTCCCCACTTGATGTTGTACCGCCAATTGATATTTATAATCACCGAATTTCTGATATATTTTTCAATCTCGGCTTAATTAAGAGGTTCTACAGTAATGGTACGTTGGTTATGTGTTGAGTGGACACCTGTCTCTTCTTGGAATCCTAAACCCCACCTTGGTATAGGGTTTTCGCCACCCTTGCGTTCATTTGGTTTTGGATTTTCTCCGGTCCTTCAGTCTGCGAGCTCTGGCGACCCTTGCGATTTCACTGTGATGCTTTCGTATTTGCTCGAAGCTCGTCCACCTGGTTCTCTGAGATACGAGCTGGTAGTCTGCAAGTTTCAATGTGGGTTCTTTCAGCTGGTCCGAGGTTTTGTTGCTCCAAGTCTTTTGAGCTGCATGCTCTCGGCGGTCTTCACGGCTCCATTTCTTCAGAATTTGTTTTGGAAGTGTCTCGTTCGTCTGTTGAACTGTTGAAACCTGGTAAGGTTTGTTTCTCTACTTGTGTCTAGATTGTTCCTGTGTTTTCTGTTGTCGATTTTAACTGGTCTCTGCCTCTGTGCGTCCTTTACACGACTTGTCACATGGGTTTCCACTATTGTTACCTCTGTGTGTTGGTTGATGAGTATGTGGTTCTTGGTCTCGTTCTTCAGCACTAATTCAGCTCATGCAAGGTCTCGACAAACTAATGGTGGCGTTCTCCATCGATTCCTTCACCAACTTGACTAGTAAGCTTTCCTTCTTCGCTATATCGTTATACTTGTTCCTCTTTCTGGTTCTAATGTCTTCGGCTCCTTGTGAGTAGGAAGAAAATATGAGGTTGCGGTGGTCACATCTTCTTTGTTAGGTAAGCGGAACCCTGTGTAGTATTTGCTTATTCAAAATAAAATTGTTTTAATTCCCTGTATTTTTTCTTCCACTGTAATTTGATTCTCGTTTGTTGGTTTCCCTTGTAGGTAGAGCGACTGAGGGTTTCGGTGCTTGGACATTCGACTATTCCAACGGAATTCCGGGTAGCATCATTCTATTTACATATGGTTTGTTTTCCCTGAGTCTTTCGGCATGTGGTTTGGTATGGTTGTTGGCCTCGAGCCACTATCTATATTTAGTTATGTTGTCGTATAGCGTCTCTGTTGAGTCGTAGGAGCGGGTTTGGGGATTTATGGGGTTTTGGTTTATGTTGGTAATGATTACGGTTCCCAAGTCCATCAACTGGTCCGTTCTCAAGTTTTTATACACAAAATGCAAATGGACAATAACTTTTGATGACTGTATATGAACTATCTGGAATTGAATTTTGGTTATGCTTTTAAAATTCGCATACCTGGATTTTCTGTGGTTGTTCTCTTCACTGTAATGGCAAACTCTGATTTCGTATATAGGAAATTGTATAGATGATTTCTTGTTGTGTGTTTGGTTATTCTGTTGGAGTCGCCTGTAGATGGGCACTGTTACTCCTCCGAATTTAACGAACTCTGCATTCTAATATCTCCCTTTTTCAATTTAAGTTTTGTGACCATGCATTGATAATATTCACACAGTAATTCAATACAAAAAATATTTCAGGAATGAATAGGACGCTGTAAGGATATGGGCACAGGAAAAATTGTATTTTTTTTCAATACTTCTGTCTTAGTCCGAACCCCCATATTTTGCTTTGTTTCACTATTTAATAGCACTGTTTACAAACTGCTCTAACTGCTGTTAGTTTGTTCAGTTTGTTCAATTAGTTACATCAATTATTTTCCATATGGAACTTTGTCTGGTTTCCTAGAACATTTTCTTTTCATTCCTTTTTACAACAGTAACTTAACTATTTGAAAACAATGACTCTAATCTAATTATTACTACTCCTAATTACAACTTGTTACAATAATCTTTAATAAACTTGATAAAAGAAAAGAAAAGAAAAAAACAAGTATGTTTCCCACTCAATGAATTAATCTCTCTGTCCTCTTCAGAAACCATATTCCCTCACTTTTGTCTTTGCCCTGTCAGCTAGATGTTCCTGCATCATGCTTCCGGGGTAAAAGAAATTCATGGCTCCGTTCCATGAGCTCCTCCACCAAATAGCCAGCCTTCTGTATCTGTGTCGCGTCGAGCCATGAGCTGTCCTCCATTGGACGGTCTCTCCACTTGACGAGATATCACAGATATTCCTTCCTACGTGTCTTCTTGGCTACCTGTGTACTGAGAATTCCTTCAATCTCATGGGATTGAGCCGAAGGCATATGCGTGATCCAAGAACTGTCTCCAACTTGGGTGTCCCATTCTGGCCGTACCACACTATCTTCCTCTGCTTGGGTAGTATATGGGAACAGATCCGCCACATTGAAATTAGGTGATATGCCTATATCAGGTGGCAGCTGAATTTCGTAGGCGCTGGCTGAGAATTTACGCAAGATCTTGCAGTGACCAATTTTTTTGAATTTTAATTTATTATACGTACCCTTAAGAAATCGTTCCTTGCGCAAGTGCACGAGGACCTCATCTTCGACATTAAATTGTACTTCCCTTCGCCTTGAATCTGCTTGCTACTTGTATTTCTGTACGCTATCCTGCAATTTTAATTTTACCTGTTCATGTAGTTCGCTCATTGCTTCGGCAAAATCTTCTCCATCTGCGCTTCTCCGTTCTAATTTTCCCAAATCTCGCAATTCATGTATTCCCCGAAGATGCATGCCGTACAAGATTTGGAACGGGCTATGTCCTGTGCTGCGATTGGGCGAATCATTATAAGCTAATTCCGCCTGAGTGAGAGCACGATCCCATAACCATGAATTTTCCCCAGTAAAACTCCATAATAAATTTCCCAAACTCCTGTTCACCACTTCCGTTTGTCCATCAGTCCGCGTGCCCAACTTTTTCCATAGGGTGCACCAAAAGTGTCCTGTGAACTTTACATCCCTGTCAGAAACGATAGAATTGGGTAGGGCATGTAATCTAGCAACTTCTGTGAAAAACAGGTGAGCTACATACGTGGCATCACTAGTTTTCTGGCAAGGAATAAAATGAGTCATTTTTGAAAATCTATCTACCACTACCATCACTGAGTCATACCCCCGCTGCGTTCTAGGCAGTCCTAAGACAAAGTCAATGCTGAATGAGTCCCATGGCCTGCTTGGAACAAGTAGTGGCGTGTAAAGTCCGGTATTCTGACTATGTCCTTTCGCTAGCTGGAAGACTTTACACTTGTTCACATATCGTTGGATATCCCTGCATATTCTGGGCCAGTAATAAAAGTGTTCGAGCTGCTCCAAAGTTTTGTCTATGCCAAAATGACTAGCTAGACCACCACTATTTTTCTCCCGTACAATATTTTCTCTCATCGAACAATCCGGGACACATAACTGTCCACCTCTGAACTATAGTCCTTCCTGCAAATTATAGTCCAACCATGGACTTGTATTCCTCAACACGGGACTTTGGCAGGCTTCAAAGGCTTCTTTGAAGTCTGTGTCGGTCTGGTACAAATCTTTTAGATGTTCGAATCCCATCACCTGTATTCTGCTTTTGTGTAATAGAAAATCTCTTATGCTCAAGGCATTTGCAACTTTATTGGCTTTCCCACTAACGTGCTTTAGCATGAAGGTGAAACTCGACAAGTATTCTACCCATTTGGCGTGCTTATGGTTTAACTTGTGTTGCTGCATTACATATTGTAACACGAATTATCATAAAATAATACAAACTCGTTGCCTAGGAGGTAGTGTCTCCAATGCTTTAAAGCTTGGACCACAGCATAAAATTCTTTGTCATACGAGGAGTATTTCTGCCTGCTTTAATTTAATTTCTCACTAAAAAATGCCATTGGTCTGTCTTCCTAACTGAGCATAGCGCCAATAGATGTCCCACTTGCGTCACATCGAACCTGAAAAACTTTGTTGAAGTCGGGTAGTCTCAAGATTGGTCTCTCCGTAATCTTCCACTTCAAAAGCTGAAAGCTGTCCCCTGCTGCACTGGTCCAACAAAAAGGCTGAATGGCCTTCTTGATGGTGTCTAGCATTGGTGCAGAGATTTCACTGAAGTTTCTACTAAACTTCCAATAAAAACTTGCCAATCCATGAAAGCTACGTACCTCAAACAAGCTCTTGGGTGATGGCTAGTTGATGATTCCTGCGAGCTTTTCTCGATCCATCTTCAATTCATTTTCTGCAACTACAAACTCTAAATAAACTAGTTCCTTCTGCAGGAAAGTACATTTTTTGAAGTTTATCAGCAGTTTGTTCTTCTGTAACTTCTCTAGCACTCTTCGAACATGCTGTAGGTTTTCTTCCTTCGTTTTGTTGAAAATTAAAATATTGTCAAGATAAACTATCACAAACTTGCCAATAAATTCTTTAACATTTCATTCATCAACCTCATAAAAGTACTAGGAGCGTTGCTCAAACCAAACGGCATGACTAGCCACTCATACAACCCTCCATTGGTTTTGAAGGCTGTTTTCCATTCATCTCCCTCTCTGATCCTGATCTGATGATATCCACTCTTCAAATCAATCTTCGTAAAGTAGGCTGCTCTGCTGAGACAATCCATCATGTCATCCATTCTGGGTAGGGGAAATCTGTACCAAATAGTGATTTTATTGATGGCTCGTGAATCCGTACACATCTGCCATTCTCCTCCCTTCTTAGGTGCGAGTACTGTTGGTACCACACAAGGGCTCAAACTTTCTCTGATCAGTCCCTTATCCAGCAACTCTTGCACCTATCTACGAATCTCTTCATTATCTTTTGGGCTCATTCTATATGTTTCCTTATTTGGTAGACTTGATCCAGGTATGAAATCGATATGATGCCTAATGCTCCTTCTGGGAGGCAACTTATCTGATAAATCGTCGACCACAATGTCCTTAAATTCTTCCAACAGCTCTTGAATCTCTGTAGGCAATTCTGACTTTTCTGTGTTCAGTGACACTGCTTTTGTCCTCCTTACAACTGCATAATTAACCTCATTTTCTTCAATCTTTTTAACAAACTGTTTTCCTCCTATTAACAATGCTTTTGTTCCACTTGATTCTGCTGCATCCTCTTCCTTAATGGGTACAAGCGTATGTTTGACTCCATATTTCACAAATTTGTAACAATTCGTCTTCCCATCATGTGTCACCTTCCATTCATATTGTCACGGTCTCCCTAGTAATATATGGCATACGTCCATTGGCATAATATCGCAGACAACTTTGTCTTGGTATTTGCCAATGTGAAATTCAACCTCATATTGTTCATCAACTAATAATTGGTGGCCTTTTTGTAGCCACGACACCTTGTAAGGTGTGGGATGTTTAAGCCGCTTTAATCCTAGTTTTTCCACCATCTTAGTTGCAACTAAGTTATCTATACTCCCGCTGTCTATGATTAATTTACAACACTTCCCATGTGATTTGCAAACTATTCGGAACAGTGCCTTCTGCTGGGTTTGCTCATCCATCTCCTTTGCTGGCTTCAACAACACTTTGTTTAAAACTAGTGCCTCTCCTATTTCTGCCACATTTTCTACTTCCCGGGGTTGTGCTTCAGCTTCCTCAGGTTGCGCAAAAAATGCTCCCGTCTGGCCAGCATGCTCGACTTCCGGGCATTCGAAGGATCTGTGCCCCCACTTATGGCACCTGTAGCACTGGACATTAGTCCCTCTTTGGCGACCATTTCCTCTTCCCCGCTGATATGGCTGACCTCCTTTAGTGCTATCTCCCATTTTTGTTGTCCCTGAAGCTATGGAGCTGCGACCTTCCTCGCTGTTAGTAGCAGTTCTTCCTTTGCCGTAGGACTGTCCTCATCCTCTGCCATTTCCTCGTCCTCTCCTATTGTTCTGTTTCCTGTTAATTTTTTCTTCAGCCTTTACAACACTCTAAAAGGCTTCTTCTATATTTCGTGGAGAGACAATACTGATCTCATCCAGTATTTCCATCCTCAAGCCATTCACATATCTCGCTGTCTTCTCTGGAGTATCATCAGTATAACCAACCCGCAAATTTACACGATAAAACTCCTATGTGTATACCTTTATGGTCATACCTTTCTGCCTTAGATTCTGCACTCGTCGATAAAGTTCTCCCTGATAGTCTTTAGGAAAAAAATTGCCCTTCAATTTTACCACCATTCTCGGCCACTTCTTTATCGGTAGCTTGTTCATCCTCTTCCTGTCCGCTTGGACATTATCCGACCATAAAGCAGCGTTCCCTTTTAACTTGGTTGCAGCAAATCTAACTCTTTTGTCCTCACTGATCTCTTCGTTTTCAAAATACTTATCTAACTCACTTACCCAATCCAACAGAACATCTGCAAATAGACTGCCATCGTAGTTAGAGATCTCAGGTTTGGGTTTGCTACTGGCTAACAGTATTGATCTCAACAGTTTTATTTCCGGGGCTTCTTCCTCTGATCCTTCCATAGCAGTTGTTGTTTCTTCCTCACTATCATCCCCAAGTTCTGGGTCTCTTCTCCTTCCTACCTCCACTGCTTCTAAGTGAGTAGTAAGGACTCTCAACTCTTCTCTCAAGCCCTCATTTGCTCCTCTGCGCACACCTCTTCCATGTCCCCATCTTTGAACTTCCATTTTTTTTTAATTTCCTACTTTGATACCACTTGATGGGGCCAGCCCATGTGGTCGAGCCGTCGCTTCTCCCCACTTGATCTTGTACTACCAATTGATATTTATAATCACCAGATTTCTGATATATGCAACTTGATTTTCCATCTCGACCTAATTAAGAGGTTCTATGGTAATGGTACGTTGGTTATGTGTTGAGCGGACACCTTTCTCTTCTTGGAACCTAAACCCCACCTTGGTATAGGGTTTTTGCCACCCTTGTGTTCATTTGGTTTTGGGTTTTCTCCAGTCCTTCAGTCTGCGAGCTCTCGGTGACCCTTGCGATTTCACTGTGATTTTTTCTGTAATGCTTTCGTATTTGTTTGAAACTCGTCCACTTGGTTCTATGAGATACGAACTAGTAGTCTACAAGTTTCGATGTGGGTTTTTTTGGCTGGTCCGGGGTTTTGTTGCTCCAAGTCTTTTGAGCTGCATGCTCTCGGCGGTCTTCACGGCTCCATTTGTTCGAAATTTGTTTTGGAAGTTTCTCGTTCGTCTGTTAAACTATTGAAACCTGGTAAGGTTTGTTTCTCTACTTGCGTCTAGACTGTTCCTCTGTTTTCTGTTGTCGATTTTAACTGGTCTCTGCCTTTGTGCGTCCTTTACTCAATTTGTCACCTGGGTTTTCACTATTATTACCTCTGTGTGTTGGTTGATGAGTATGTGGTTCTCGGTCTCGTTCTTCAGCACTGATTCGACTCATGCACAGTCTCGACAAACTAATGGTGGCATTCTCCGTCAATTCCTCTGCCAACTTGACTGGTAAGCTTTCCTTCTTTGCTATATCGTTATACTTGTTCCTCTTTTTAGTTCTAACATCTTCGGCTCTTTGTGAGCAGGAAGACAATCCGAGGTTGCGGTGGTCACGGCTTCTCTGTTAGGTAAGAGAAACCCTGTGTAGTATTTGCTTATTCAAAATAAAATTGTTTTAATTCCCTTTATTTTTGCTTCCATTGTAATTTGATTCTTGTTTGTTGGTTTCCCTTGCAAGTGGAGTGACTGAGGGTTTCGGTGCTTGGACATTCGACTATTCCGAGGGAATTTCGGGTAGCATCGTTTTGTTTACTTGTGGTTTGTTTGCCCTGAGTATTTCAGCGTGTGGTTTGGTATGTTTGTTGGCCTCGAGCCACTGTTTGTATTTAGTTCTGTTGTCGTATAGCGTCTCTTTGACTCGTAGGAGTGGGTTTGGGGATTTATGGGGTTTTGGTTTATGTTGGTAATGATTACGGTTCCCAAGTCCGTGAACTAGTCTGTTCTCAAGTTTTTATACACAAAATGTAAATTGACAATAACTTTTGATGACTGTATATGAACTATCTGGAATTGAATGTTGGTTATGCTTTTAAAATTCGCATACCTGGATTTTCTGTGGTTGTTCTCTTCACTGTAATGGCAAACTCTGATTTCGTATATAGGAAATTGTATAGACGATTTCTTGTTGTGTGTTTGGTTATTCTGTTGGAGTCGCTTGTAGATGGGCACTGTTACTCCTCCGAATTTAACGAACTCTGCATTCGAATATCTCCCTTTTTCGATTTAAGTTTTGTGACCATGCATTGATAATATTCACACAGTAATTCAATACAAAAATATTTCAGAAATGAATAGGACACTGTAAGGATATGTGCTTAGAAATTTTTTTATTTTTTTCAATACTTCTCTCTCAGTCCGAACCCCCGTATTGTGCTTTGTTTCACTATTTAATAGCAGCATTTACAAACCACTCTAACTGCTGTTAGTTTGTTCAGTTTGTTCAATTACTTACATCAGTTATTTTCCATACGGAACTTTGTCTGGTTGCCTAGTACATTTTCTTTTCATGCCTTTTTACAACAGTAACTTAACTGTTTGAAAACAATGACTCTAATCTAATTATTACTACTCCTAATTACAACTTATTACAGTAATCTTTAAGTAACTTGATAAAAGAAAAGAAAAAAAACAAGTATGTTTCCCACTCAATGAATTAATCTCTCTGTCCTCTTCAGAAACCATATTCCCTCACTTTTGTCTTTGCCCTGTCAGCTAGATGCTCCTGCATCACTCAGTCACGACACATTTGTTCACAAGAACCATGTATCCAGTGTACCGATCAAGTGACTGTCTCTATCTGCGTTGTGCTGTAGGTGGTCCTACAACCTTCTCTGCATCTTGAGCCAGTTGCTCAGCTTTTGTAGTGCGCTTTCACCCTCTAATGGTTGGCGCTGCATGAGTGGTCTCTTCCACTCCATGAAATTCATCTTGTGGCTGATCCACATTTTGAAGCTCATCCTTAGGAACTAATAGCTCCTCATATACATGCAAGTGTGGCTCCCTCTCATGTGAACACTTCACGGCTTTCTCCTCCTGAAATTTTATATCCCGTCGCACAACAGTCTTGTGACTGTCTGGCAAATACACACGATAGTTGTGGGGCGTATCAGTGTACCCCACAAATATCCCAACCTCTGCAGTCAGCTCCAGCTTCTTCCTGGCATCCTTCGTCACATGCATGTAAATAGGAGAACCAAAATCCTCAAATGGGAAATAACAGGCCTCTTACCAGAATAAGCCTCCTCGGGTGTACTCATGCCAAGTATCTTGTGAGGACAATGGTTCTACACATATACTACAGTATTGCATCCCTCTGCCCACAAGTGAAGGGGTAGGCTCTAACCATGCAACAACGGTCGTGCAACACCCACGATCATTTTGTTCTTCCGCTCAACAACCTCATTCTGTTCTGGGTTATGGGGAGCTATGAGCTCTCTTCGAATCCCTTCTGCGCTGCAGAAGCCCTTGAACTTGCCAGAGATGAATTCACCACCATTGTCGCTCCTAAGAGCCTTCACCTTCTTCCCCGATTCCTTCTCGACCAGTGCTTTGAACTCACAGAACTTTGAGTATGTCTCACTCTTCTTATACATGAAAAATATCCAACACTTTCGGGAGAAATCATCAACAAAGATCACATAGTACCTGTGCTTTGTTATTGAAGCTACTGAGAAAGGTCCACACACGTCTGTGTGAATTCTCTCAAGGATCGTCATGGCAAGACTATCCTTCTCATCAAAGGTGGCTTTCACAAATTTTCCCAAAGTACACCCCTTGCACTGATCTGACTGCGCCAGAGTGCCTTTAGGAAGCCCAGTAGGAATCTGCTGTAGTATCTTCAAGGCTCCATGGTGAAGGTGGCCCAATCTCTGGTGCCACAACTCGCCATCATCCCAGCTCACCACTCCTCCTGCCTTGCATGCGATTGCTACGCAGCCATGTACATGCAACTGATAAAGGTTCTTGACTCGAATCCCTATATTCTGAGTTTCTCGAGTTGTCTTACTGCGCATGAAAGCCTTTCCCTCGCTAAAAACAACATCATATCCCTTGTCTTCTAACATCACCAGAAAAATAAGATTCTTCTTCAATCCTGGAACATGCATCACTTCCTTCAGTACGAAGGGTTTACCAGAATCCCTCTGAAAGGAAATGGTACCGATACTGGTCGCACTGTATCTACCATCATCGCCCATCTCGATGTGCACTCCAAGATCTTTCTCATCCAGATCAGAAAACAAATCTTGATCTCCTGTCATGTGAAAAGATGCACCACTGTCCAAGACCCATACCAATCCCATCACACTTGATACCAAGCATATGATCAGTGAAAAATCCAGCTCAAACTGCGAGGCTAAGGCCTCTCCAGCTGCAGATCTAGTAGCTTGCTTATTTTTCTTCTTCTGTGGAAACTTTGTGGCATAGTGTCCATGCTGGTGATAGTGAAAGTACTTCACCTTGGATATGTCCTACTTCTTTCCTTTCACACCAGAATGAGAAAATTTCTTGTTCTTCCCCTTCTTTGCTTTGGCAGCCAAAATGCAATTTTCTTCATCCATACCTGGTATTCCGCCTGATCTCCTCTTGCATAAGATCCGACCAAAGACTCTCCCATCCTGGCAATTTCTCCTGACCATTGATAGAGTCCTGATAGGAATGCCAACTCTTCGGAAGACCAAGGAGAGCCAAGCTCACCAAGTCCAGATCATCGACTGTCACCCCCACACTTTCCAGCTCATCCCGACATTGGGTGAACTTCGTGAGATACTTGGGCATACTGTCACCTTTCTCACACTTTATGTTTGTGAGTTTATCCTTGAGTGCAAACTTCCTCTGGTCGTTCTTGCTTTGGAATAGATCTGTCAACGCTTTCCACATCAAGTATGGAGAAGCCTTTCCATGGAGGTTGGATACAACGTGATCCTTCACGCCCTCCAACAGAATCCTTCGGCAATTTGCGGTCTCCTTTTGCCAATCCCCGACTTGAGCAGCATCAGTAGATTTTGGGACATATGCATTTATGAACTCCTTCAACCCATTATCATCTAACACCGCCTCCATCCTATCCTTCCATGCAATATAGTTCGAGCTTCGCTCAAGGGCATACTCTAATCGCAATTCGTTGAAAGACATTTCAACTTTGACACCAAGAAAACACTGCTGCAAATTCAAATTCCACGAGCTGAAAACTCAACCGCTTCTGATCTAAAATTCGTGAGAACAAACTATTTCTTATACAGAGATTGACTTTATGGGAATTCACCAGATATCTCACCTTCCAAAAGAAGGATGAATCCAGAGGCTAATTGTCCCGATTATAGACTCTGCCTGAAGAAATAAAATGTAAACACTTTCCGAATAATAGATCCGATGATCAACTTCGCACTGATATCATGTAGAAATATCTTCTACAAATCAGCCAACTCTGATACCATGTATAAATTTTGAATAATATGACACTTATTCACATAGATTATCCTGATTATACACTATTTGTGGAATCATGCATAATACATAACCTCCTCTATGTTGATCATCAATTTTGCAGTATTAAGAAACAATCACATGCGCACATTGACGCATCAATCACACATATCAACACAGTATATCACAGAGAAAGCATGCAGCTGAAAACCCCCAACTATCTGTATATTATATTGATTGAGAACATGTAACAATACATAGTACAATACTCCTCACAAGTACTCAACACTATCTCCACCTGTTACACTCAAACTAGCTCAGATCTGAATCAATCACTGGCTCAAATCTCCTCCGCTGCTTGCTTGCCTCCACTGTGCAATCCTTCATGAGAATACTGATGAATGAATGAACCAAACTCATATTTCCCTTGTGTAACACTACAAAATCCTCATTGGAAACTCAATCCCACTGATTGTGCAAATCACATGCACAACTATAGTCACAACTGACAGTTGTCTTGCCCTTTCACTCACCTCTAACACTTGTCTCCACTGAACTGTCCATGCACTTAGTTAACTGATGTATTCTTCAGTTGCTTTATGATTTAATAATTAGTAAATTAATTAATAACTAATTCACACCAATCACCACTTAGTCTATTGATCAGTTAGACTAAATACAACTAGTTCAACTAAGTCAAACTGAACACAACTCCTGATTCAACTCCACATAACTCAATCACTGAAGTTCTAACTGAAGTCCTTCATGCAATAGCTCAAATAATCCATAAGAACCACGTATTTCCTTCTGGAAGCTACATGTGCCACATCCGTAGCTCAAACTGAAGTGCTCCAAGAGAATAAGATAATGTTTATAGTCCAAATATTATTAAGAGCTAATAATATTCGACTGTTCTATTTTTAGCATGGCAGTCTAAAAATAGACTCCACCCATATGTCTAAAAATAGAGGTCCATCTATTTTTACCAACTTGACCAATTATCCACAAATAGCATCCTGCAACTCATAGACCATGATCCATATGTCTAAAAATAGACATAGTCTACAAATAGACTTTGCGCCAAAAATAGCCTGCGAGGCCACTTAGTGAAGGAGACTTCTTTTCACTAAGCTCCATCATCTTGTTGCATTTTCAACACTCCCTCTCAACAAGATATGGATTATCAAAAACCCTATCCTGTCTCGGTGGTACTCGAATTTGCTCCTGGTGAGCACCTTCGTCAAGATATCAGCATCCTGATCCTCCGAGGGAATATATGAAAGTAACATGATTCTCCGTTGCACACAATATCTGATATGATGATACCTGATGTCGTCTATTGAGCTCCCTACCCAATCTACATCCTTGAAGCCGCATAGCTTCACCTCATCCTCCTGTCTTGGGGCAATCTCCCATGCACTGTTTCTGACAATCGAATCATACTCTTCCACCATGGCATGTACCCATGCGGGATCCTCCACTGCTTCCTCGAAAGAGGATGGATCTGTCACGACACATTTTCTCATAAGAGCCATGTATCCAGTGTACCGATTAGGTGATTGTCTCTGTCTGCGTTGTGTTGTAGGTGGTCCTACAACCTTCTCTGCATCTTGAGCCAGTCGCTCAACTTCTGTAGTGTGCTTTCGCCCTCTGATGGTTGGCGCTGCATGAGTGGTCTCTTCCACTACATGAAATTCATCTTGTGGTTGATCCACATCCTGAAGCTCATCCTTAGGAACTAATAGCTCCTCATCTGCATGCAAGTGTGGCTCCCTCTCAAGTGAACACTTCATGGCTTTCTCCTCCTGAAATTTTATATCCCGTC